>JAPYZH010000217.1:0-132223 GCA_030523085.1 Meteorus colon | reverse complement strand
TAACGATCCTCTTATCCGTTAGGATCAAACATGAGGGATTCATCATTTAGAAAATCGAATTCCTGACAACCCAATACAATAAAAACGAATAGTTCGAACTTACCAACATAACCGACCCCAATAAGATATCGTAACTGTCGGATATGTGGCTTGATACTTTATTTGAGTAGGTCCTCATGTATATAAGGTTTTTCTAAGATTATTCTAATAAGATTCAGTTACCCTAGAGGTATTACCTATCCTGACCTTACGAAGACCTATCGATTAAGGTCATCCAGACTTCGTAAATCCTTAGATGGGGCGCTAAAATTGCTAAGGTAGAGGTATTTTGGAAAACGAAAAACGATTTGGATCTAAAAGTTGACCGACGCACGATCATATCAATTCTCTGCTTGATCATGGGCTCATAACCTCACTTGTAGAGAGGAATGGAGTTACCACAATCAAGTTAGCGTGGAATATTGATGAAATTGATAAAACTATTCATTCAATATTCAGAGCAATTGCGGATTCTGAATGAGCATTTTAGTAGCAATTATTAAATAATTTGTTTTATCAATTTCATCAATGTTCCACGCTAATTTGATTGTGGTATGGGTTTTCAATATCAAATCTGGCTTGAAAATCCCGCGAAATAATTTTCATTTGTAGTCCACACAAAGTTACTTCAATCGCCCACGCGACATCATTGGCGCTAGCAGTTCTTTCTCTACAAATGACGCAAGTCCCGTTTACCCAATCTTGAATAAATCCATTAATTTAATATACTCACCTGTTTTGTAATTCACCGTTCTTATTCATCTGAACCAGAGCAATTCCGCATCATTTGTCTTCTTTTCACCATCTTCATATCCCCCTAAACCCAAAACATGTCTGTTAACTTTTAAATTCCGCGCGTATTCTCAGGCTGACCAAGTGGAATTGCGCAATGGGGAAAGCCTATTCGATATTGAAATTTTCTCTCCTATTGTTCCGAACAGGTGCAAATATAGAGCTTTTACTTCATAACCAAGCAATACATGCACACGTTGATATATATTTTTGTAAATCTGTGTATATCACATTATATAGATATACATGCAATGATGTGTAGACCAGGCAGGTGACACCCCACTGTTGGCAAAAACCGTCTGTTTGCAGTAATGTTGAATGAAAAGAAGATTGTTTAGACGAAAATTCGTCTGTGAGATATGTTAATGAATAAATAATATTTTTTATCTTCTTTCAACAAATATCGTCAGGTATTTAAATAAAAAATTAATGAATTATAATCATCGTACGCACACGATTTCATTCACAGAGAATGCCAATCATAACGGTGAGTTATTAAGCTTAGCAATTCATACCAAAATTATTCTCACCAATAATATTGATATAACCTGTCGATGATGAACTTTTGTGGCATAAGGACATGTGAAAAAAAATGAAACAACACAGAAAAATTAATTCTTTTTATTTTTTTAGATTCGTTTTTGAACGAGTGAGAAATATATAAAGATTAATGTGATAAAGAGACATAAGGGATTGTCTTACAGATAAAAATAAAAATAATTTAATCGGTATGCATATTACGAATATATTGTTTGAAAGTCTTGTGGGATGAATGAGGAAGAGTTATTGGAACGGTCCGCTGCCGAGCGAGACAAAATATTCAACTGTTACGATCGTGGTAGAGAACATGGTGCACAAATAGATTCATGGGAAGATCCTGGATATGAAGTGTATCATACTACAGACAGATATGGATTTATACAGTAAGTAGAAATATATCTTTGTGTGGATATTGATTTGGGATTGATAAGTTTATTGATAAGAAATGTCTTTGATGAAAAGCAGAATTGTTAAAAAGATTTTTCTTAAGTTATTTTATAATACTTTGGATATATAATTTTTATTGATGATAAGAATTCTGTTATGGTTATTTATTAACAAACTTGATATATTTTATTTGTTAACAGTGATAAACGTTTACCACGTAAATTGGAAACGAATGAAATTAAAATGCACCACATTGAAATGGAGCGTGTGAAAAAATGGGAGAAAATGACAAAACAGTGGGATAGCCCAGCAACCAAAGAAAAATTACGAAGACGAATATATAAAGGTATTCCTGATCGATTTAGAGGACAGGTATGGTCTTTATTACTTGGTATAGAGACGTTAAAAGCAGAACATAGAGGAAAGTATGAGGAAATGCTCAAACTTGCCAGACAATGGTCGACTGAGATTAGACAAATTGACGCTGATGTTGCTAGACAATACAGAGATCACATTGACTATAGGTAAATATTAATTAATTGTTTTTTTCTTTGTGTATTAAAGTGTTGAATGGAATTCAGAGTGATTTAAATATTGATAAATAATTAATCCATAGGGAAAGATACAGCATCAAACAACGATCAATGTTTTATGTATTAGCGGCGTACAGTATGTACAACATGGAAGTTGGCTATTGTCAAGGAATGTCAGTATTGGCTGGGTTACTATTGTTATACATGGATGAAGAAGATGCATTTTGGGGACTGTCTGTTTTACTTGCAGATAAGAAGTACAGCATGCATGGTTTGAACGATTTTTAATTAATGTTGTGAATATTAATCGAATTAATTATTTGGTTAATGGGGGAAATTAAATATTAAACTAAAATTCAAGATCATATTTCATAAATTGCGTGATTAAAATTATCAGATTGAAAGTGTGTGAGCGTTTGTTTAGACGTTTTAGACTTTTTTCTGTTTGATGAAATTTTAGTCTGCAAATTCATACATTATTTTTTTTTTAATTGGAATCAGTCACAGAAAAAAATGGGTATGTTCTATTTGATGGTAATGATTAGGACGTGAGAAATATGAATTTTTTATTGTGTCTAATTTAATATTTATGATGCAAATCGAAACTAGGCAACGCGTTCTCATTGTGGTTTGTATTGATTTTTCTGGATAAGATTTTCATTCATGTTGTTATATTAGAAATGTTCATATATTACACTGGGCTGAGTTTATCAATTTGGAAAATTTTAAACATGAAATTAGACAGAGAATATTTCGTTGATTTTTATCATGTGAAAATGTCATTTGTTCCTGTTTATTCTTCGTGAAAAATTTTATTTTGATAAATCTTTCAATTTTCGTGATTAGAACTTATGAATTTGTTACTCTCACTTTTAATTTTGTGATAATATTTTCTCGTGGTAAATAAAATTGAGGATAACCAGATTCTAGTCTGGACCAGTATCAATTCTTATCAGTTGGTGTTGGAGAGTGTCAACATTATTTCTGGATGTGGAAGTATGAGTGATGCATTTTTAATGAAATTATCATCCTCTGAGCGTATAATCTCTTCTAATTTTAGTCACGCAATAAAATTAATAATTTCCCTCTTTTTTTTTTTCTAATAATTGAAAGTCTGAATAATCGCATTCGTGAATATATTTGATTGCAACTGAATGTCTGTGTGTTATTAATTAATTAAGGCGTGTTTGTATTATTGTTTTTGTTTCAGGATTCTATATTGATGGATTTCCAAAATTAAATCGTTTTATTGAGCATCATGACAAAGTAATGAATAAATTTCTTCCAAAATTAAAACGAAAATTGGATAAGTGCGGATGTGATTCTATTCTGTATGCACTGAAATGGTTTTTCGTAGTATTCCAAGAGAGAGTAAGTTTTCGTGTTGATTAAATGATTAATCAACTAACTCAACTTGAATGATATATGATGATTAATACTGATAATTTGAAAATTATTTTGTTAGACGCCTGTGAGCCTCGGTCTTCGTATTTGGGATATATTCCTGCTGGACGGGGATCGTGTATTATCAGCAATGGCATATACGACAATGAAATTGCACAAACGTTACTTAATGCCATTAGAAAATCTTGATGAATTTTGCAATTATTTACAAATAAAATTAGAGAAAGACTTTCGATTCGATGATGATAGCGTTATAAATGCTGTTGAACGCAACATGGAGGAATTGAAACGTGGCAAATTGGATTATCCTGGTGTTCCATTGCCACATGAATTACCACGCTGTCCATTTGGCACATTTAAAGAGCCCTCATTCACAAGCAAGGTTAATCAAAATAACAATTGACAGAATTGAAATAAATATTAATATTAACATTAAATATTGTTTAGGTTGGTAGACGAGCTGAAGAATTTAGTGATGCCCAACATGTTTTGCGTGAATCAGTGGTACAACGTCGGGAGATGGCAACAATTGAGGATAGCAGAAGTAGTCCAATACCAGGCGATCCACCTAGTGGCAGTGAACTTGGCGGTATTTTGGAAAATCTCACGACACGTCTATGATGTCTAATTTATATAATTTTTGTCCGCATTCCAATCAAGCACCGGTGTAATTGCAGGAAGCAAATTCTCATTCGATCCGAGTCTTGATGATGGCGGATCACCAAATGGATCCCGACGTTCATTAGCTGATACATCTGTAACATCAACTGCAGATCTATCAGTCTTTAGCTCAGCAACACGATCTCAGGCATTGGATAATAGTCTTGATACACAAAGCAACATTTCCGTGGGTAGTTCTGGTAGTAATGGATTACCTACACCACGTGCAACGCCTCTTCAACCAAGTCCAGATATTGTACGAATTTATGTACCTTATTCACCGTTATCGCCGTCCTCTTATGAAGAGGATTTATATCGTACTCTTCCTCGCTCACTTGAGACTAATAAAATACGCATTAAAATTGATCCGGATGAAACGCCAATTGTTGAGAATCTCAAGCCATTCTCCCTTGAAAGTGCAGACCTCGAATTGGATTTGAAGTAAATTTCAATATATTATTGTACTTTCGAGGAATAGTGAGATAAAAGAGGAGAAACAAAGGAAATAATGAAATGAAAATGAAAAAAAATACTCTTCATTTTATTAATCTTGATGGTACGAACAAACAATTCGTCCTGGAATCACTCTCACGATAAGTTATATTTTTTTTAAGTATTATATTATTAAAAAAAAATTAATAGACTTGGAATTTAATGATATATATTGTAAAATAAAATGAAAACGCCTATGAAATTGTTCAATATGTAAAAATAGCGCCATTCATTGAAAAATGCGAAGACAACAAAAACAAAATAGTTTCTCTTGATTAGTAAGTGTATAATAGAACATGTTTATGGCAGTATTGGATCAAAAAAGAAAAGAAGAATTTAACTTTAAACAACAAACATAATAAACTTAGTAATAGTTTGCGGCTATATAAATGTCGATAATTAATTAATGTAATTAAAATTTAAGATGAATTATTGTCAGTCGTATACTACAAGTATTATCTCAATGATTGTTTACGACAAAACATATAATTATTAATTATATATTTTTGTTTTTATTTTTATTATCATTTTCTCATTTGAATGTAAAATGTGGCAATATATATTTTGGAGAAACGAGAATGACAAATATTTAGTTGATATACATATAGTTTCAATAAATTTATTCAATCTTTTTCTAATAATTTTCATTGTCATTTCTTTATCAATTTCACTATTTCCTTACAATTCATATCATAAACTGCCGCCATTTGGGTATAAAAAATCCTTACCGACTGAAACAACGAAAAAAAAATGAACGTCTAACTGACGCCAAAACCGCACAGTCAGCGTTGCATCGTAAACGCCGGTACGTAAACATTGAATGCCAATTAAGAAAGTAAATCGCATTATCACAATTGGTTTTTGTCTTTAAAGGTTGAAGCTTGTTCATTCATATCTGCTGTTTTCTACATTGAAGAAATTCAATTTCATTCCAATTTTATTATCCAAGTTAAGGCAAAGTTTCATTGACAATAAAAATGGCACTCGTACCACTCGAATCTAATCCTGAAGTGAGTTATCATCATCCAATTTGTGGATGAACAAAAGAATATTTGATATTTTTGATGTGATACTAATTGGTGCTTTTTTTATTTTCAGGTGATGACAAAGGTGAAACATTTTTTTGATATCTTCAACTAGGGTCGGGTTATTTAATTAATAGAATTTTATTTCATTGGAGATGTTGTAGAATGTTCGGTAGATGTTTTTTATAAAATTAGATCACATTCAGATGTTTTAAAGTCATGAGCTTCTTTTGGAGAAATTTTAGTTGAACGTTTGTGATAAAGTTTGATGATGTTCATTTATTTTTCATTGGCTATTGATGTTGGTTTGTTTTGTGGTTGAGTTCGGTTACGTGTGATAATCGACAAAATTTTATATTGATGAGAATAAGGGAAGAACTTTCTTTTGATGCTGATTTTATTATTTGTATAGACTATGAAAGGGATTCTTTTGTGTTAGTCAATTTTCAGATTCAAGTAATTTTCCTTTGTGTTTTGGTAGAATAATTTTAGTTGAATTCACTGGGAATTGAGCGGTAGTTCATTAAATGAGTTTGATCTATGGAGAAACGTTTATAGAAACAACATGAGAAGAAAAATCGAATAATTCGTATTTGTCACCAGTTTTTAATTGTTCAATCTAACACTTTAGCTTTTTAATTACTTTCATTATAGTTCATTCATCAACTGGGTGTACCATCAAAATGGGCTGTCGTTGATGTCTACGGTTTGGACCCTGAGGTGTTAGCTATTGTGCCAAAGCCAACTCTTGCCCTCATTTTGCTCTTCCCAGATCGTGAAAAGGTGACAACACATTCATTGAAATTGTTATCTGTTAAATATTTATCAACTTGATTATAATCTTGATGGAATCTTTTTGTTTTATCATCAGGCAAAAGCACATAAAGCTGAATTGATTGCTAAAATCACTGAAGATGGACAAAAAGTATCACCCAATGTATTCCATATGAAGCAATGCGTATCCAATGCTTGTGGCTCCATGGCATTAATTCATGCCATTGCGAATAATCTCGATCAGTAAGTAGAATTTCCCTACGAAAATATTACGCACAAGATATCATTGTCCATTATTTCATGATAACGATTCTATTTCAGAATTGAGTTGACTGAAGGAAGTTTGAAAACATTTTTGGATAAAGCAAAAGATCTTTCATTTGAAGAGAGAGGAAAATTATTAGCTGATACTGGCAGTGATATCATTGATGCTCATGAACAATTAGCTCAAGAAGGCCAAACTGCAGTTCCACAGAAAGATGCGCCAGTTTATCATCATTTTGTAGCATTTGTTGAAAAGGATGGGATGTTGTATGAACTTGGTAAATATTAATTTAACCATAAACAATATATAGATATGTTAATAATAAATTATTAATTGTTACTTTGCGTTCATAGATGGACATAAACCATTCCCAATAAATTATGGACCAACAACAAAAGAAACCTTGGTTGAAAATGCTGCAAAAATTTGTGGTGAATACATGGCAAGAGATCCAGATGAACATGGTTTCACAGTGATTGCACTCACTTCTGCTAATGAATAATTTGGTGTTCAATTGTGGCATAATACTCATATGAATAATCATTCATTATTTGTGATGTTGCATCAAAGTAAAGGACAGTTTTGAATTCATGAAGGAGCTTGTGTGTGGCGATGATTTTATTTGTAAGCTGTTTTGCTAACTTGTCAACTTGATAATCAAGTATTTATATACTCTTATAATAAAAATGTGAAACACATGGCTTAAATATATAAAAAATGATTGCAATTCAATGAAAACATATACAAATCTATCTTCATGTTAATTCCACTTAGACTTTCTACAACATTCGTACAATATTTGCTATTTGATCACATTCAAATCTTGACCAAGGCGTAACTTCTGACTGGAAAAAAATTGTTGCTTTCGTATAAAATCAATAATAATCGCTGAACGTTTAAAAAATAAATGAATCAAATGTCTTACTAAATGATTCCAATCTACAAATATCCCATTCTCAGTTCTGTACATCGATAGTAAAAAAATAATACTAAAATTGAGAATGAAATTATTGTTCACAATAAAAAAAGTCCCCAAAATTCTAGACTACATCACAATCAGAATTCTCCAAGCAAGTAAGCAAATTGAAAAAATTGCCAACGCGCTGTATTTGATGCGCATGCGTTTGACCTTCCATGATCACATGAGTTCTAGGCTCTGTTACATTATACCATAAATGCTGACACTGGTGACAATTCAGCGATTGTGCCGGCCGGTTTATCACTTGTATTCGGAAACATTGTAGCTTATCTCATTGTATTGAGATTATTTAACATTCCAAACAACTTCATTCGCAATAGAATTCGCATTTTCTATTCAACTGAAAGTTACGAAGTTAGAAAAATGGCCTTAGTACCCCTTGAATCCAATCCAGATGTAAGTAAAATCCCAGTTTTTCACATATAAACAATAATAAATCAACAATTGTGATAACAACACTGAACATTTGTATTTATTTTTTCCAGGTAATGACAAAGGTAGAATTCTCAATTAAACATCGACACTATTGATGATCACATAACTAAATTTAAAATTATTCTATTTACATACATAAATTTTCATATATTGTTTACTTATTTGACGTATTGGAAATTATCACCGTTCGTCTGTTGGCTGTGAAAGAATTCCAAGTTAAATTCTTTGGATGGTTGAATAAAATAAGCAGGACCAGTTTCTCAGCAACACTTCCTACAGAGACTGGATCACACTGGATCCAATTATAATCAATAGTTGTTGAATGGTGGAATTAATTCCAATCTATAAGGATTCCAAGTTAGGATTGATGGAGGTGAACCCGGGCCATAATCTGTATCATCTAATTTATAATTTTTATTGTTCTAGTTTATACATCAGTTGGGAGTGCCTTCAGAATGGAATCTTGTTGATGTCTATGGTTTGGATCCTGATGTGTTAGCTATTGTACCGGAGCCAACGCTCGCTCTCATTTTGCTTTATCCTCATTCAGAAAAGGTGAATAAAAACATTAAAATGTTATAAGGTTCGTGAAATATGGATTATATATCTACTTATCTTTCGTTTTCGAATAGGCACAAAAGTACTTCAGTGATGTGATTGCTAAAATTAAGGAGGATGGACAGGAAGTGTCACCTAATGTATTTCATATGGAGCAAATTGTTAGCAATGCTTGTGGTACGGTTGCTCTGATTCATGCAATTGCAAATAATCTTGATCAGTAAGTTATTTTTATATAGAGATTGAATCAATGCGTTGATACTTATGATAATAACATGAAAAACGTGAGATTAATTAACAAATCGTGTACATTAGCATTTTTAATCCTTGGACTGAACAAGAGTTTCATTCAAATTGGTGTTGATATTAATAAGTTAATGGGAATGTTTTGGATTCTCGTTTGTTGGTTTTCATCTTTTTTACTGTTCGACTTTTAATGACGCCGAAACAATTACATTTCATTTTCTGGATAGAAACATTCAAACCTTCTTTTGTCACGAATTTAATATTTAACATTATTCCATTTCCACTTTCAGAATTAAATTGCAAGAAGGAAGTTTGAAAGTATTTTTAGATGAAGCGAAGGATCTTTCATTTGAAGAAAGGGGAAAATTATTAATTGGCACTGCTAGTGATATCATTGATGTTCATGAACAATTAGCTCAAGAAGGACAAACTGCAGCACCACAAGATAATGCAATAGTTTATCATCATTTCATAGCGTTTGTTGAGAAAGATGGATCGTTATATGAATTGGGTTAGTATCACTGCAATAATAATTACTAATATTAGTAATCAAATGTAAAATAGTTTCTTACTATTTGTTTGTAGATGGAAGAAAACCTTTCCCAATAAATCATGGACCAACAACAAAAGAAAAATTGGTTGAAAATGCCGCAAAAATTTGTGGCAAATACATGGCAAATGATCCAGATGAATATGGATTCACCATGATCGCACTGGCTGCGGTAAATGAATAATTACCTTATCTTTCTTCACTGAAAACCAATCGATATATCGAAATTTTATATTGTGATGTCTTGATACTAATCCAAATATTACTTCATATTTTACTCCATTCAATGAGAGTAACTGAAAATTTTTGTATTCATAACCAAGAGTGACACTTTTGTCAATCATCATTTTAGAATAAGAATTTTAAATATATTTACAAACTCGTTTGATGACGAAACAAAAAAAGAAACGGGAACCAAATATGCAATCAAAACAAAAAAAGAAAGAAACATTCTAGATGAAATTATTTTTACAATCGAATTCACTTTATTTCAACTCCTATTATTTTTCTTTTTGCATTCATATTTAGTGCCAAAGAGTGCATTGTCGATATAATTTTTTTGTCTCTGTCACAAACATTGTCTACTTATTGAGGAGCTCAAAATTATCGTGATAAACAATATTGTTTGTTGAATAACCGCCAAACAATTGGAATGTATTCTTTATTCATTGTGTATAAAACAAAACAAAGAAAAAAAATATTAATTAATTGGTAAAACCACATTTCAAACTAATATTACTACAGAGCATCACACACAATGATGGATGCGCGGCTTTGATTAGATACCAGTGCAAATTTTTCTTTAATTTCTATATTATTATTATTAACAATACATTGATGCATACACAACCAAGTGGCTGTATACATAATTTAATGAATTTCTCTTTCGCAAATCCAGTGGCACCCTATTGACAAAACTGGAATATAAATCTAGTATTAGCTTTAAGTACATCTTTGTACATTCTGCTCCGACTAGGACATTTAAATTTACACTTATGGGTTAATATTTTATTTTTTCATATCTTTTCTTTATATCCCTATATATCTATAACTTAAGAACGGAAATTTTTCAGACGTTTTTACTTTAAAACGACAGAGAGAGAGAGAGAGAGAGATGGGAGAAAATTTATTACAATTCTTATATAATTAATCTAAAAGTGTACATGTGCGTGAATTCTGGTGTTGACATTTGCTGCAAAGTATTCTGGGGGGTTCCTATATAATAATCGTCTCATTTTATAATAATAACAGTGATCATCATCAACTTCATCATCATCATTCACATCATTACCAATCATTGCTGTTCAATAATAAGTACTTTAACGTGTCCCCAGGAATTTCGGCAACGTAGTCTTTGGATATTGATAATCTTAAATTCTATAGTCGCGGTGGATGGCAACAGGACGTTACATATTCATTACAATTGTGGAAAGAAAGAAACAAATAAAAAACATGAAGAGCATATACATAAAGATGCCAAGGTTTGCCAATATAAATCGAAATTACAAAATGCAATTTTCTACTTGTAGAAATGATTTTAAAAATTCCAGCGTGTGACACGCGCGATATTTGCAGTAATGTGTGAATGTATATTGAGAGGGCTTTCACATGTGTGTCGTGGACCAGCCACCGTAAACATTAAGTACAGGGCAAGCAATTACGCGTGCACAACTATCTGGTTGTCTATACATATATGTACATATATATGCATAAATATATGTAGATGTGAGACAATATAACCGCGAGTTTCTTCACAATGATGAAGCACGCAACAGATGAGGAAGAAGAAGTTGAAGAAGAAGAAGTATATGGCTGCTGTTAGACTCTGTTTCTTCAAGAGGAAGTTGAACATATAGTTTTGCCAGCCATCGATGTTTCAACTCCCATAAATCCTGTTTCAATGTATATATGTGCACCTTTTTCTCTGCACGAAAAAAAATATTCGCCCTTCGTGTGAGAAAACAGCACCGAGTACGAGTAGCGGTGGGTAACAATCTATATCCTTATGATGTCAATTCATTCCAACTGCGCTATATCCTGCTCTCTGTCACTTTGCGTGCTGTTTAGGAAGATGACGTTTCATGTGCAATGCCAAATGATCGCTGCGGGCAAATGATCTCTCACAAACAGCACATTTGAATGGTTTTGCACCGGTATGTTTGCGATAGTGACGTGTTAATTCATCACTACGTGCAAATCGCCATTCACATTCTGGCCATTGACATTGGTACGGCTTTTCACCTGAAAAAAAAAGATTTTAAATTAGAGTTAATTGATGATTTTTGCGAAATGATTCGCAGAATAATTACTTAATTTCAGGTATATTTATGACTGTGATTCTTAAATGATTTTGTAATATCAATTTTGATGGATTTTCAGGTGTTGGTTCTGTAAAATGAATTTCTGATTCTTTCCCCGCAGTCAATGATGATTCGATCAACGCATAAGTAAATTAATCAGATGAATTTGAAATTATTTCTCAATTTTTGAGGTCAAATAAGTATTTGACATAATTAAAAATCGATTGTATTTTTTTCTCAGTTAAAATTGATGCTGAATTTTATTATGTTTTCGTTGGATTATTGAAAAGACGTCTGTGCATTGAAGAAAAACACTAAAGAGTACAGATGTTACTACAAGACATTCAATCAACCATTTCAATATCAATTGCAAACTGTTAAAGAACGGTGGTCCGCATCAGTGAATCGTTGAAACGACATTCATAAATCAAGATAAAAGAACATGTTCAAGCATATCATTAAAAACGAAGTTATGAATGAATTTATTTGTAAAACGTTAAAGAAAAAATACATAAAAAAATGATAACATTCCCTACAAATCCACCATGAATAATTGGAAGCTATCTATCAATTTCATTAATCCATAATGAATAATTTGACGAAATCGTACGTGAAATGCGACGAAACACAAGCGGAAAAAAAGGAACCCACTGGATATGATATAGAAACAAAAAAAAAGGTGAATGTAAATTTATATTTATAATGTAGAAGATGCTGTGGTTGAAAGTGCGCGCCCGTTCACATATTGGAATGTTGCTTGCCTCGCGCCCGCACACGCCATCCACAAGACGAGAGACAGTGTCCACTCTCAAACACAAACGATACTATATCCATACATATATACATGCATACATATAAAATATAGGAATATACACAAAGATGTGGATGTACGTGAGTATATATAAGAATGAAAACATGTTGGGGTCTCATGAATGCGAAGCCCATAGAACTGACAAGTGAGAGAGATAGTAAGTCCATTCAAGAAGAGCCTGCGTGAGCCACGTGCCTGAGAGTATCTCAAGTCACCTGGCTACTGCTCATCTATTCGATTTAGCTCTCATACATATCAGCATTGACTTATTGTGAAACATGAATGGCATTTGTCTTACTTGTCTGTTTTCAAAAAATTCAATAGCTTCACAAATCTAAACATATAATAAATTATCTGTATTGAGTAAATGTTTCATGATAAATACTGCAAAATTCTCATTAAAAATAAGCAGATAACACTGTCATAAAATTAATTAGATAATTTGAATTTAATTTATTTGCAAAATGTTTGCTGCATTTCTTAAATGATAATATATGGATACAGGTGGATTGCAATTTATTGGATAGAGAATATAATGTTGAGTGGTGGATGCAGGTTTATAATATTAAAAGCTATATCAGCGGCTCTAGCGCGAATTGATCGTGTGGTTATTGCTCTCGCGTGTGTGAATGCGACTGGATGTGGGTCGCTAACTCGTCGCACACCTCGTCAGTTAGGCTATATATTCCTATAAGCTAATACATGTTTATAATATGTATTTGTGTGTTTGTGTGTTTGTGTATGTGTATGTAACTCGCCGCAATACCCATCAAGAGAACCACACCCTGATGCGGCACATCGCGACACATAGAGGCACTCTCGTGTGATATTCCATTCGTTCTTTTTTTATTGTGTTTCTTTTTATATATTTTTTTTTTCTTTTACTAACTAATCGCATTTGCTCATTGATTATTTGCGGATGTGCAATATCGCATGGACTAAATTGCATTTCCGATTAAATTCAGATCATTGACATAATCATCTGTATTTTTTTTTGTCGTTCTTGTTTAGGTATTATAGATTTACATTAGCAGGATAGTTTTAGAACAAGCGCAATATTGATTTGATATAGTTTGATTTTATATTGAGTTTGTGTGAAGAATTTTAGCTTTTATGTTTATTCATGAGTGATAGAACTTTTATTCTGTATTAAATTGTAATGCTTTTCTTTGTCTCATTAATATTGATGATAATTATGCTAATTACTTATAAATGCGTATGACAATGGGTTTGGTTGATTTGTTAATGAAGTGGTGGAGATATAATTTGATTCTAATTGTTATGGAAAGTTATATTTATGCTTGATCAACAGAGATGTTTATTGTACATTCATTTGTCTTTTGTAAGTGATAATTGAAGAATTAATATTTGTACTTTGATGTTGATGAAAAATTGCAGTTTTCTGTATTAATTGTTAATTGAATAGGACAGAAATTGTTTAAACATTTTATATAAATGAATTGCTTCAAATTTTAAATCTTCAGCTACAGTTTTTTTTCTGTTTTCATTCATTCAAATTTACGTTAAACGAATAAAGATTTGAAAAATGAAGAAACAGAAGCCTCGAAGCACAGACGTACATAACATAAATTCAAGTCTCGATACGCCTCTTCTGCATTATTTTTTAATAAAATAATATTGGCCCATCCTAAAAGGGCGTATCCACTTCATAATATACCCATCGGTTCACACTTCAATGAAGAAGAAAAACAAGAAATCATTCTATCCTTATAATTAAACGAATACTACATAACACACTTCATTAATATTCACTTTAAATCTCCAAAGATTTTAATCGTTACGCCCTTATGGCATTATTTTTCCAAACTCAAAACGAAGAAAAAAATACAAACAAAACTAATCCCACAATTACGAATCCAATATTTCTTCATCTACCTTTAGCCCATATATTTTCCATTCTCAGTTCTTCATATTAGCTCTCAAATTATCTTTACAAATTGTATCAACATTTGTCAATAATTGACAATACCAACCTGTATGTATCCGTTGATGGGCTTTTAGATGTGAACTTTTAGTATAAACTTTAGTACAACCTACAACACACATAAATACATTTCAATTAACATATTTCCTTTATTTTTCTACAGATTAAAAATTAACATATTCATGATCTTCAGCTTAGTATAAAAACACTTACCAATGAAATCACAATGATGGACTCGGCGTTTTTCCAACTCTGGATTATTTCGACGATTAAATTTAGTGATAGCAGATTGTTGAATTCTATGCGATGGATTTAGCATTGATGATGGTTGTGGATATGGAGGCGGTGGTGTTCTTCGGGGTGGGCCACCAAGGGGCGAACCCGGATCGGAAATTGGGGGCGTCAATGGTGAAACATACATGAGCCTCGTCATTGAACCATAGAGCGGTGATGTCGCACTACCACCATGATGATTAGCCTGAACCTCATTATTATTATTCGTCGTATTATTATTGTTGTTGTTGGTATTATTATTATTAATAATATTATTGTTATTATTATTGTGAAAGGTTTTAAGAGCTGTCCGATGTTGCGTGTGATCATTGGACCTGACATAATTCGTCATATTATTTTGACGTCCCTCCAACAAATGTAAAGTTGGTGGTGCTGATGACAATGGTTCACTTTTGATTTCAACTGGTGATAGAACAGGTGGTGATGTAACATCATCGGTTTCCATTTTAACGTGTAATGAGTTTGATGATGATGAAGATGGTGTTGATTGTGATCCAAGCATATCAGCATTTTCTGGATCAAGTTTTTGAATACTTGAAGTAATGTCTTCCCATAATGGTGGCCTGAGAAATACATCGTCATCATTGCCAGCTGGTTGACTACGTGATGAAACGAAACTTGCTTGTGGTCGACATGCTGCTGGTCCACTTGTTTCAAAGAAATCATCCATTGGTATTGTTTCACGTGAATTTTTGTCTGGATCATCGTCATCCAATTTTTGTAATTGTTCCAGGTCTTGTCGACAAAGTAACGTGTCCAAATCCGATGTCTGCTGAAAGCAAATGTGAAATAAAAATATGTAATCAGGTATTTATTTGATAATTGATGGATTATAGAATTAAAATTTCGAGAGTGTTTATATTGTTGAGTTGAATGGAATCAAACTAACAAATGATTTGTTCATAAAATTCACAAACAACCAAAATGACAATTCACACCAAACTCAACTGTTGTACAGCATCATGGGAATAACCTATACACAAATAGCTATGGAATATTCTTAGCCTTAAAAATTCTTTCACCATCAACTCAAACAACCAACCAAAAACATATCCAATACAAATAAAAAAAAAACTGAATAATACCCATAGAAAGATCACAACGTCATTCATTGAATTATCATTTTCAATTTCAAAGTCGTTACATTCACAACATGGATATCTAACATGACACAACGTGATGGCCAAGATGGAAAGTCTTATATACGAGAGCAATGACTTCGCTTTATGTTGATGGAGTGCACGAAGCAACTTATAAATAAAGAAAGAGTAAAACAAAAAAGAAAAAGAGAAAAAAGAAACTACGAATTGCTGTTAATATGTAAGGAGCAAAATCTGGCTATTCAGTCAGCATATCTGTACTTATTGTGAACGGAAAAGACAAGGTAGTTATAAATATATATGCATAAATATATAACACCAGGACGAAGCAGAAGATACATGTTGCAGGTCGTAGGCCGTGGCGATGCCGCGTCATTGCTCGCATGATTTGTACACGCGTAACGCCTCCCGCACTCCATAGTCACAACGGTGTGAACCACTATAACACCATGGTGTAACAAACAGTGCAACAGACAAAGAAAGATCAAATATATGATGTCTGTATGATTGTATATGTGTTTGTATATGTGTGCAATGGATGCACACGCAACATTTTGAATATTTTAATGGGCAACAACACAACAGACAACATGGAACACAACGCCCCTTGGAACCAGTGACTATTGATGAATGATATTCCATGCTGTGAACGTAGGTATTATTTATATTCATGTGTTGGTTAAAACTATATATGTATTTGTGTATATAATGTGTATATATATATATATTTTGTATTATTGTTTGAGTGTAAAATGTATGTGGGGGCGAGAAGAAGAATGAGGTTTATATATCGAATGAAAGAATGTTTTAGTGAAGACGATGATTTGACAAATTGATGAAAAAAAAAAAGAAAATTAATCATTGAATCGTTGGACTGTTGACGGGTTATACTAAATAATCAAATTTATGTTTATGCTATTGATGTGATTGATTGTTGATTGTAGATATTGATTTTAGTAAAAGGCAATTTTTTAAAAGGAATTATTGTAATGGTTTGGTAAATTATTTTGTATTGTTGTAAAAATTTTAGTGAATTTTAAAATACTTGAAATGTGAGATGTTAAGATTTTTATTTTAGTAATTTAATTGTGTTTAGAAATAATTTTATATAGAATTAATTTGTAGAAATGTGATGAAAATAATTATTTAAGATATTGAACAATAAAAAATTGTCTGATTATTTAATTATTTTGATAATAAAGAATAAGAAAATATTGAATTATTTACTGAATCATTTATGATGAAATGAACGGTATTTAATTTTTAATCTTTTATTCAGTGTTTGATACTTTCCAATATGAATACGCTCTCATTTTTTTTTTTTAAACAAACACATCTACAATTGAATGACAAATATTCGCATCTTATATTTGTGTTAAAATTGACTCGTAGTCATCGTCAGTGTCGTTGATTCGTTCAAATTGTCGACATGCCATGTCATTTTCTCCAGCGATAATAATAGTGTACAGGTAGAGAACAAAGTTCGCCGGTCCAGCTATTAATGCGGGTAATCATAGATGGTGAGAAGGGGGTTGGATCATATATATATATATATATATATATATATATATATATATGTATAGAAATATATATGTACAGTATTAATAATGGCTTTTCGAATCTCCCCAGGCCTCAAAGCACCATAACACACTTATGTGTGTATAATATAAATATGTGGTAATATCATCATACACCTTTGAGTATTATAAATATATAAATATATAAATATATAATATAAAAATGTATAGTGAAATGATTCCATACATGAAAGTTCATCCCCATTAGCTTCTTTATACACTTTTGATAGTTGTGTTGGTATCCATGAGATATTTTATGGGAAATTTGCATTTTGGTATTTAGGAAAATTGTTGTAATTTTTTCTACTTCAATTTGTTATGATTTAATTAACTAGAAAATGGATTATTATTTATTTGTTTGGTTAGTCATATTAGAATTATTATTATAATATTGTAAAATGAATTATTAGATTTGAAAGATAATTTGAATTGTAGAAAATATTATGGAAAATATGGAGAAATTAATTTGATAAATTTTTGATTAATTACAAAATCAATTTCTGGAGGGTTTCTAAACTGACTGACAAATTTTTTATATTTCTCTATAAAATGTTTATAAATTTGTATATATGAAATGCAAATGATTTATAAATCAAAATTAATTTCATACTTTTTTCAAAAAAACCTATTCAACAGCTGTTTGATTTCCAATTATAATTTTTCATCAACAAATTACACAAATTTAGTAACAATGAAAAAATGTGAATAATCAATACAATAACGGAACAATTCAACGAATCCATCTTCATCATTCTTCTATTAATAAATAGATCAGACGTAAAATATACAGCACACACACACGAAGAAAAACAAAAAGGAACAGGAAAAGTAATAGAAAAAAAAACATCAAGAATATCCAACAGAATATAATAGGGAGAATATAAACCAATGGCTGCCTAAGGGTTGGTGGCGCGTGCGTGTTTATATAATGGTAAACGCGCAGAAGCAACTTTATAACCGAATCGAATCAATCTGGGGCGAGGCCACACCCTTATTTGATGCACCGACATAGTAACGAGTACTAAGAAGAGGCACTTTAAGTCAAAATGGTATGAACAACGTCGCCATTTTATCATCACTATCATATTAGTTCCAATCTTTACATAATATTTATCTACATAACATTAAGATAAAATTGAATATAAATAAATTGTAATAAAAATTTGAATATACAGTAAAATAAATTTTTAGAAATAGATAATTTAAGTTGAATATTTTTTATTGTCTAATAAAATTATGTTGGTATTTTTATTGCGACAATTTATGATTATTGTAAATATTTATATAAAAATTGTGAAGTTGTAATTAATATTACAGATACAGATAGAAGTTATGTTTATATACAATGTTCTGAGCTGATATTAATATTATGGTGGGTTTGCTGGAGTATGCGATCATTTGCCTCTGTGAACTTGTCTCATTAAGTAAAGAAATTTATGATGGTTGTATGTGAAGAGGTTCTTGAATGAATCAAATTACTTTACGTACATAAATCGTTTGGATTTGTTTTTTTTATTTTTTTCTATGGTTTTTATATGTTTAGAAATGGTTTGTATGTGAAGGAATTAATGTGTGTGAGTAATGATGGGTTGTAATTGAATTTATTTAATTATGTGATCGTTGGAGATGTATTGAGGAAGTGTTTGGTTGATTTTGAAAGGGAGAAATTGGTCATTTTTGATGGGTTTTTTTTGAGGTTGGTTTTTTTGTAGAAGTTTAGGAATAAGAGAGGATTTTTTATTAAGAGGGGGAAAAAAACTGGGGTAATTTGGGAATGGAATTATGGTTATAGAGTCAGTGAGAATTTTGAACAGGTTTTTTTGTTGATGGTTGTTTTTTGAATTGGCTTTTATGATATTTTCGGAATTTTTATGGGGATTGTGTTGGGATAAAATTCATTCGATTTGTGTTTGAATGCTTTATGGTAGGAACTAGAATCAAAATTATTAATGAGGAATACGATTTTATTTTTTATTTGGAAAAGTTACTAGGAAAAATCTTCGGTTTTTTTTTCAAAATGTAGTGAATCATTTTCTTGTGTTGTGTCATTAGAATTATCATTGTGGAGATTGTGAAAATGAGTTTACTTGATTTATGTATCAGAAACACATTAGAGATTCCAACATGACATAACAGTCCATGAAGAGGGGAAAAAAACAGATTTATGTCATTAAGTATTGCAGTAAAAACGAATTACCCAAGCAAGATCATCTACTAATTTCAATTACTCAGAATATGATGAATCATATTCCTCGAAGCGAAACAAATTAATATCTGTACTGCTATCACATAAATTCTCATTACAATGTCGTCATAAATTTGTGTATGAATAAATGAGCAAATAAACCTGAATGAAAATGTCATCAAGTCAGTGAATAAAACTTGGAAAAGCAACTTTTATTTCATCCCATTAAAATTATAGTTGTCAAAAATTCATATGAAAAATTAAACCATAAATGTCATCTATGACATTGTCTTCAACCCTTCATCTGCATCGTTTACAATTTTTTCACAAAATTCTCAAGAATTTCTTATCAATATTTCTAATTTACCATCAAACATGAAAAAACATTAAAAACTTTCCTCTCATAAACTAATTAACGAAATAATTATCTCTATAAAAGAGAAAAAAACCTTTTGATTTCTCCACCCTTAACATAACATAAATTTCTATCATTCAAATTATTTAATAATTGAATAGAAAATTCCTCCCGATATTTGAATTAATGAACGTTTTTATTTTCCAGCTATTAAATATTTAAAAATAATAAAATTGTCACCTCACAAATTTTCCTCCCATCCAAAATGTATAAGAAAATTTCAAATACTTTTTGACATCATTTCAAAAAATTAATTTTAACAAATAAATTTTCTACAATCAATTTTCTTACCACAATAAATCCAAAAGTGTTGAAATTTATTCGATTTTAATTTGTAATAATACGACAGATTAAATAATATCACTTTTGCATATAAACATTGAACTAGAGATCAATTTAAATTTGAATTTGCATCTGTGGAACTATCAAGGAAGTATTTTGTATCTGGATAAATAATATATATAGACGGATGGCGCCGCGCCCGAGGGGGTTAAAAATTGAAGAAATTCACCAGGCGATATTGTCTATATATATAAACGTATGGTAAGACACGAGGGGGCTGGAACGTTTCGCGGCAGACACACCAACAACATAGCGCGTTGTATGTGCCACAGTATGTATATAGTACCAGACGGATGGACGCGTAGATTCTATCTCGCCATTCACTCGCCTCAGGTAATAAAACTTCACGTCCCATTATTTACTTGCGCATTATCGTTATTTTACGCCCACAAACTCCATATTTATGGTGAAATTATTCAACATTATTTTCCACAGATATGATATGAATGAAATGGGTGATTTCAGGGGATAAGACGTATTATCTTTGAGCAAAACGATTCAACTTTTCCACATAGTATTTCTCTATATGGGACCAAAAGAAAAAAAAGGTGAATTAAATAGAAATATTTTTTTTTATTTGTAAATAGCACATGTGGAGTTGAATGAAATTTTTGTGTGATATGGAAATTTTTTGAGGTTAACATTTTTACGTCAAAAAAATATTCGGATTTTCTAGGTTTATAAATTGAAAAATATTTGTAACTTTAGGGGTTGCTTTGTTGTGTTTTATGACAATTTTACTTCAACAAAAGATGGAAATGTTTTTAATTTCATAATTTGAAAAATATTTGTAATATTAGGGGTTGTTTTATTGAGTTTTTTAACAATTTTACTTTAACAAGAAATCGAAATGTTCTTAATTTTATAATTTGACAAATATTTGTTACACTAGGGGTTGTTTTATTGAGTTGTTTAACAATTTTACTTCAACAGAAGATGAAAATGTTTTTAATTTCATAATTTGAAGAATATTTGTAATATTAGGGGTTGTTTTATTGAGTTTTTTAACAATTTTACTTCAACAAGAAATCGAAATGTTCTTAATTTTATAATTTGACAAATATTTGTAACTTCAGGGGTTGTTTTATTGTTATTTAACAATTTTACTTCATATGAGAAATTGAAATATTCTCAATTTTATAATTTGGAAAATATTCATAAGCCCACGGGTTGTTTTATTATGTCATTGTGTAATCGATTTTTTATATCAGAAAAGAAGGAAGTTTGGAAAATTACAGAGAAAAGAAAATTGAGTGAATGATATTTGAAATTCATTGCACGTTTGTGTAGTCGCACGATTTGTATCTCTGCTCCGAGCTGTAACCAAATGAAACCTTTACGAATGTCTTTCAATCTACAAGAAAATATTGTTCAATAAATTTCAGAATATTGATGTAAAACAAAACAATAAACAACAACATACATTCACAAAGAACATTCATCATTGTACATTTAAAAATTGTTGTTCACTTTAAACTAAATTAAAATAAAACTTTGAATTAAAGATTTAAAAAAATCTCGAAAATTTATCAATTCAACTGCACAATTTCCTAAATTGTTGATTAAAGTATAAAAAATTTATATATTTAATAATTAAAAAATAATAAACTTTCTCACACTTCAATTAAAAATATAAATTTAATAATAATAATTGAAATCACAGAAATTTCTTCACATAAATAAAATCTCACGTGATCATCATTTTCTCATAAAGGTCAAAGTAAATCTGTTAAATGTGTGAATATAATTCATAGATTATATATAAATAATAAATAAACATTTCGTGTCATTGAGAATGAATGAAAACATTTCCGTTTAATAAAATATTTGAAAATTTATATGAGAAACAAAATTAAATGACATATAAATAAATGTTCTTTAAATACAATAAAATAGACATTCAAATATTGTTGTGAATTCTTGTAATAAAATAACTTTATATATATTCATAGTGTAGGTATATATCTGCAAGTATCATTGTTCCAATATACGTTTCGTAAGTAGATTGGCATTTGTGCAGACGCGGGCGAGTTAAGTCTGACCTTTGAAGCACTTTCTTTGAGCCACGCGTGACTTCTATGGGGGATATATAGAGATATTGGTTTGTAAGTGTTGTGGTGCACGTTCTCAATCGCGTAGGCAAATGTTGGATATATACAAGAACTTGGATTTTAATTTCTATATAGTATGAGTGAATGCACGTTACATACATTTGTAAAAACATCACATGATAATTCTCATATTTTTTTCATCCAATTAACATTTATTTTATTCTAATTTTATTTGTATTTTATATTATTGCAGGAGAATGTTAGAGTTTATTTGAATTTGATGAGTATTTTTATTTGTTTGTTTATTTATTTATTCATGTTGTAAATATCAGGTGAATATGTTTGTGTGTCAATGAAAATTGGGTTTGTTGTGATGGAAATTTTTAGAATGGAGATGATTTTATTTATTCATTTTCAAATTTTAACATTTATAATTTTATTAATAAGAATAAACAATTAGTTTTTTTGGGTTGATTTTGGTTTTGTGTTTGGAGATATTGAAAAATTTTTTAGTTGAAGTTTTCATTTTATTCAAGTTTTTAAGTTAGATTGAATTAAAATTTTCAAAAGTTTGAATTAAACTTAATAATTTTTTCATCCTCGAAATTATTAACTCACGATATTAAATTCGTTGAAAATTTATTTGTAGAATAAAATCAACTGACAAATGCATCTTAATAATTATTGCAATAGACTAAAAATAAATTAAAATTTATAATCAAAATAATATAAAAAACCACATCGAATTATCGTCTGTGGTTTTAACAAATCAAAATTATAAAATCATTCCATAAATATTTTTGACCAAAATGTATGAAATAACTAGGGGTTAATGCCAAGGACAATTGTGACAAATGATAATCACGACATAACCAGCTTATCAAAAAATGTCTGTACTGATATGAATCACATGAATTTGTCAACTTGAATGACCTTTCTCATATCATAATACAAATAAAAGTAAAAATGAAAAAAAAAAATAAAAGACTAAGTTGATTTAACACGATTTGATATTTAAAATTCACATCAACTATTTCATCTATGGACATTTAATGTTATAAAATAGTTTAACATTTAAAAGACATGTTCTAATTAAATATTAAGTGTTACCCTTCTTGGTATATGAAAAATAAAATACACATAAAAACACGAGTCATATTTTTTTTTTTCCAAACACATTAACTTGAGTTGCTTGTGGGTCATGAGAATTAATGAAGACAAGCATGCAATGCATTAGTGTGTATTAAAAAGAAGCGTGCACGTGTATATGATGTATACAAACGTATAGGGATTCGCAACCATTTTGTGTAATGATATGTTTTTCTTTTTTTTTTTTCTCTTTTAGATCCCCCTCTTTTGAGCACGTGTCGACGTTTTACCAATGTAAACACGAATAGTTAAATATTTCTTCGTATACATAAACGCTTTTTTTTTTTTTTCGTATATATCTCATTGCTTAAAGGGATATTCTCACGTTCCAGGTAGAAAAAAAAAATAATCGAATTTCTTCCTTTCACATTTATCCATCTCAAACTATAAAAAAACGTGAGAGTATTTTTTTTTCGTGTAAATAAAAAGTTCATCAGTTGTGACATGTTCAAATTTGAATGAATTTATAAATGTTTTCTATTTAGTGTTTTTTTTTTCTACTTTATACAAATGAATAATTTAAAAAGCCAATAAAAATATTGAAAATGACAAAATGTTAAGTGAGAATAATAAATAAATAATAAATGAAAACTAACAGAAGTTAAAATAAATTCTAAATTTAACAATAAACATTTTGAAATGAAGAAAATTATATTTTTTATTTATTTCAATAGACACAAAGTTAATTTTAAAAATAAAATAAGTCACCAAATTTTTTCTGTTATTTTCTTTTCACCATTCATTCAATGTTTCTCAATATAATTTTCATCATTTTTATTTATTGTTTTTTATAATCATGATGATTACTATTTTTATTATTTGTTATTTCGGTTTTTTATCAAGGTATCAGCTGTTGTCATTATTCATGGCAGAAGCAACATCAGTAGCAGTACGTGGGGTCGCATAGTGACAAGGTGAAATATATCTATATCTATGTATATGTATATGTATTGAGTGGAAGCAAAAAGGGGAAGCCCAAGCTGAAGGTAACGACGTGATAAAGTCGCGTGCGTGACCCGTGGCCAGTCTAAAGCCATCTATAGTCAACTGTATATACATAGTATAATACACGTTTAACTCTCGCCTGCTGCTTCATCATCGATCTCCGTGGGCCGCCGACTCACGCGATTTGCGCGCATCCCTATGGCGCGAGCTAAACACCCTTTTCATCGTTCTCTCTTCTACACCTTCATCATTCTCATTCTTTCTTATAAATACGTATGGTTCTTTCATTAAAAATTATATTATATACTGTGTTAAATTATTATTTACAACATAATCATTCTTATGAACATCATAAAAATTCATCGCACATAATATTATACGTGTGGATATTTGGCAGTATTTTTTTTATTTTTATATGTTGAAGGGTGAAATTTTCACACGATTTTCCTTTTTTTTTAATATTTTGATTTGTTAATTAAGTTATTTTGTTGATGAGAGGATATTTAAATTTTTGAAAAAGTTGTTGATATGAATTGATCATTAAAAAAGAATTTTATTTAAGAATTAATTTGGTTAAATATTTTGGAATTAAATTTGTTTTAGTTAATTTTATAGATTAATTAATTAATAATTTATTGATTATTGTTAATATAAAATAAATTCATTTTATAAATAAACAAATTGGAATCTTTTTTTATTCTTCAAGTCGAGTAAATTAAAATTTGATAATAAACATCTTTAGTCATATTCAGAAATTTTTCTAAAGTTACAAATTAAATAGAAAGTAAAAATTATATTTTGTAATAATTTTTTGTTGTTCTATTGCGCATATTTGTTTTTATGATGATGAATTTTTTTAGGATTTAAGTTGGATTGGTTTGAGGAGAAAGAAATAAAAGTGGAAAACATCAAAGGCTGATGATCAGCCGATATTTAACGTGAGTCATTGAAAAGTAGACAGAGATCTCAGTCATAAAAAAAGTGAGTTAACGTCTGCACGTCTAGGTAGAATATGGAGAAAGAATGAGGTTATGTAGTGCATTAAGGTGATTACTATATAGTCATCTGTATATAGATGTAAACGATGGTGGCGATGGGCCAACAAGAGTCAGCTGGTCTTGAGTGGCGTCAGCCCATGACGTTACACCAATCTTTAAAGCTCTCCCTCTTTTTCAATGTGTATGGATATACATTTATCTTTAATATATGGATAATTTGCACCTGGTGTCAGTTCTGATTCTATCGATGACGTGAGAGAGGGTGCCCCATCACTATTACACACTCGATGACACGCACTATGGTTATAAACATGATCTTTATTTTTTGATGAAGGTTAAAGTATTATTTATCATTTTTCTAAAATGACTTTTGATTATAATTTTCTTTTTTTTTTTTTCAATATTAATAAAGAAGAATATAAAAACATTTTGCTATGATATAAATGACAATATTTTGATTGTTTATGTTGCAAAATTATTGGTTTATTTTTATGGTGATTCGATTAATTGTGAAAATGCAGAAAAAATATTTCGGATTTTTTTTAGTTTTTGTTTGAATTAATTGTCATTTTATCAGTTTTTTTCCTATTATTAATTGATTAATTGTTTAGTTGAAGTTTTGGAAAATAACAGAACAGAAAGTTCACTGTTTTTTTTGATAATTACGGGATAATTTTATCTGAGAAATTACAAAATTAAGAAGAATTTTTAATTAAGGAGAACAAAACTGTAGAATTTTTACTAATTTCAATAACTTTAATATTTCAGAAATAAACTAAATCTAAAATTTTTTATAAATCGTCAACATGTTATAATAAAAGATATGAAATTTAAGTATTTCATAAATGAAATGTGTTTGTATTGTACCGATTTATCAGTTTTCATAATATTAAATAAATAAATTGAAGAAATATCAATCAAAACTAAAAGCAAAATTGAAGTTTTTGATGGATATTTGTTGACTTATCTCCACTAATCTACAAAACTTCCGCATTTTCTAAGAAGTTCTTTCATATCCTCCAAAAAAATCTCCATCTTTTTACTAACAAAACATAAAATTACAAAAAACCCTCATCTTTCAAACCAAAAACCAAAAAAACTATTCAACTTCATAATTCATCGACTAACAAATTCCAAAGAAAACTAAAATCAATTTTTCATTCCCCCCAAAAAAACATTCAGTAAATATTAAAATTTTTCTCATCCTTAATCCCACCATTAATCACAACATTTTCATCACAATTATTTCAATCATCTAAAAATAACCATCAGCCTTTATAAATAACCACATAAAAATATAGAAAAAACAATTAAAATCAATAAACATTAAATCGATGTCGATATAAATCAATATAATAAAGAAAAAAGCGTCAGCAAAATTAATTGCACTCAGATGAATATAAAAAGAAAAATAAAGAATGACAAACAATAGTTTATCATTTCTATCTAAACTACATATCTAATACATATATACATATATACATATATACGTATTTATATACTGTTATTTCCTTTTTTTTTCTTCACGTTACGACCCCCTTCTGGTCGCGTCCACAAGGCCTGCTAATGCACTTTTAATTAATTAAATGGACGGATGGTGCCTCACCCTCCCTCGTGCGCGCGCGCGATCGTTCTTGCGCTGACCTCGCGTGCCGGCTGTCCACCAACGGTGCAAACTCATCGCTACGCTTCTCTCTTGTCTTCTCTATCTTTCGTTCTACCTCTCTTCTTTCATTCTCTTCTTCTTTGTACCAGGTTTGTATACAACTACCATAAAACGTGAAACGCTGAGAGAACCAATACGGCAAAAGGGGAGAGGGGAAGAAAAAATGAAACAAAGATATATTCTAGATGTATATTAGCAAAGGTTGTTGCACGATTTATAAAGAAAATTGTTTGTATTCATTGAAGAATTTAATGAAATATAAGAAAATTGTGATTTTGTATAGAAATTGTTGATGAATTTATTTAAATTATGTTAAAGAATTTTGTAGTTTTTTTTTTAGTTATTAAAGTAAATTATTTAACAATATTTATTATTGTTAAATGATTTATTATAATCAATTTAGTGAAGAGGGATTTTATTATTGTCAGTAGTTTGTTATAGAGAATGAAAAAAAAGTGTTGAATAGGGTTAGAATGTTTGAAAATATATCAATGAATGTTTTTTTTGAAAGAATCAATTAAATATGTGAATTTGTGATATATTCAAAATTTTATTTAGTCATTTAATCGTGTCGAAATTTGGACTATTTTATTTTATATTTTATACATAATATAGCAAGAAATATTTGGGTTTTACTATTTATTTATCATATTTTATATAAATTTTAATCACTGAATTTTAACTTCCAGCTTGTAAAATTAAACTTTCATAAAATATTCTAATCTCCAACAATTGAAATAAAACTAAAATATATTTTGATAAAAATGTAGGAAAAAATCACGCGATAAAAATAAAACAATTTTTCCTCTTTAAATAATCCAAAAATTTTCATCTTCTTTCAAAAACAAAAATAATTCATATCATTAATATAAAAACTAACAAAATGAAAACAAAAAAACATAAAAAAAAATTTCCTTCAACATAATATACAAATGATGAATGTAAAATTCATTATAAAATATTATCATTTTCATAATTTCATAATGAATTGTACATAAAAACTATACAATAATAATTTAACATTATGATAAAAGAAAGCTACTTAATTCGAATGCATTATAAAGAGTTTCAGTCTTTGGCTAAAGGTGGACCACCCGAAGGCTCAGCGGGGTCACCCAGGGTTTCGCTGTAGGAGCGCTCTCATAATTAAGCTCGACGATGACATTTGATTTAGGTACTGTAAAGTCAGGACATGCTACAACAGACCAAAGTCTTTGCTCATTTTGTTTAATTCGCGAGTGTATATGAGACAGAATATAAAACAGAACAAATATCACAAGATGAAGAATATACTTCGTGGCATCACTAACTCAACACAAACATTTTATATGCGCATGTAAGTATGTTATACATTCAAATCCTTCATCCTGTCTACTCTTACCACATCATATATATATTTATTATATACCACTAATATAATTTATTTAATGATATTAACAGTGAGAAATAATTCGTGTCGATATTCGATATGTCTTTTGAATTTTAGCTTCAACACATAACTGTAGTGGAATATAATAAATGTCATGAAGACACGACATTCCATATCTCACAATTAAGGGCACACATTTGATATATAGATATTTGTGTGTGTCAATGTGAATGTGTAGGTGAATATTATTTATAAATGTATGGATATATATTTATATAAACATCGTGATGGAATATAAGAGCAAACTCGATGACTTGGTGCAATAGTGAACATAAATAAAATTATGAAATCATCGTAACTGCTGTTTAGGTATATTGTGAATGTAATTTATATAATTTATTTATGTGTATATGTGAGGAGGCATTTGTTTAATAGAAAAATAGAAGATGAGATAGTGAAATTATTGGTAATATTGTTAGAAGTTTATTTTATTTAATTGGTTGATGATTAAGAAAAAAAATATGAATAAAAATTTGGATTATTTTATTTATTTTAATGTAATTGTTAACAATAAAAATTATGAATATTTAAATTAATTATTTATTGTGTGTTGTTATTTTTGTTTAATGTAGAAAATTTATCATTTGGTATGTTTAGATAAATTGGAAATGTTTAAAAGAAACATTTCAATTTAAGTTTTTATCTTTTGATTTTATTTTTATTTTTGTGATGGCTATTTTCGATGGAATGTAAAATTGCGGTTCAATATTGATTTAGATGAATTGAAAAAAGAGATTAAGCACTCAAAGCTTGTTTTATCCATGACCAAGATAATTCACCAACATAAATTGAGAACAAATAAATTGAAAAAAAAAAAGAAAGAAAAGATAAAAATGTTGAAATAGTCGATTTGTGAATTGTTAATTTTACTTTTCTCACATATTTACATGTCATACAATTATCCTTTCTAAAAAAACCTATATCACAAAGATAAAAATAACCCAAATAGTCACCACAAATCATGAGGTGTTTGCAAACATATTGTTGGCGTTGCGAATCAGTAAAAGAAAAATAAAGAAAAAAAAATAAAAAAATAAATATGGAAAAAGAAGTAAAGATGTTTTTTGTCCACCTATTTTTTTGATCACATTGAGATTTATTATCATTCAAAAGCGCGCGACAAGCTTCCCCTTTGCACACATTGCCATACACACGAAACTTGTTAATTAAATGGTTTATGGGTGAGACCAAATATTCGAGTTCTTATACTCAATTAGCCATGGTCCTCCGTCGTGCTATCTTAAAAAGTGCAGCCTCCAGTAGACAGCGAGGATGTAAGATCCAGGACGATTAGAATGAATGGCTGCTATAAATCAGCTCCCTCGTTGGTCGCCATACTATATAAATATATATATTTCACTTGTGTGCATTATAACGTTGTGTTTTCTTGGCTCGTGCACTGGGTTCACACTTGGAATCTCGTCAGACACCTCGCGCACACAACTACCTATTCCCTATAATATTTTTTTTCTTTTTATGTTTATTTTTTTTTGTTCAACAAAAGTTTTAAGTTAGGAAGTGGTTCATTTTGTACTTTTCTTCCATTGCCATCGTCGTTTCGCACTCGTTTATTCGTTCTGCTTAATAATACCTTCTTTTAACACTGTCCAAATCTTTGATCTACTGATTTGCTTTTTTATTCAATTCATTCACTTTTATTTTTATTTTTACTTATTTTTATATATGTGAAAATTTTGTTGCGATTTTTATTTGACTTAGATCAGTTTTTAGAGTTTTTTGGGGGATTTTTAAATTTGTTTGTTATTTTTTGAGTGACATTTTTATTTAGTTTATAATTGAAAAAGTTGAAATTGTTGTAATGTGATGGTGAATTTGTTTTATTTGATCATTTAGTCATTTTGTTTTATTTAATTATTTGGAGAAAATATTTGGTCAGATGTGTGAAGAGTTGAATTTTATTTAGAAATAGATTTAATTATTATGTATTTAACTAACATTGAGAAATTTGTTCGTTAAATTATAAATTGTAAAGGAACAATCAAAATTGAGACAATTTAAATTACTAAAGAGGATAAAGAAAATTATAATCTTTCTCATTATTTTTTATATCAAAATGATATTCTTATAAACTTTGATAATAAAAATTCTATTTAACTATTTTCTTATTTTATTGTACTACTGAAATTAAAATTTTCCCTATATGTATCAGAGATTATATAAATAAAAGAATGAAAATTAAATGGAATACTCTGAACAAGTAAATCTCATTCCAATTTTGGTTTAATTCTTGTTGCATAAACTATAAAAATTGCATTAAAAATTTGATAGTTATTTATTATGATTAAACTTTTTATATTCTTCCAATTGTATAATTCATTTATAGTTCAACTATGTTACTAAATTCCAAATAAAATAATAACAAACGATAAAAAAAACTTCCAACAAAAGAATTGTCGATAATTTTATACTCACTCGATACTAAACGAACACTAAAATATCATCAATAATAATATTCCTATCTAATATTTTTTTATTTCATGAATATTACCATTTAACTTTCTTTCAGTTCATTATTCGACACATGTAATTACGATATTTTTTCAAATTCTATAATTACAGTATATAATATGACAAATTATATAGCAATAAGTTATAGTCATATAATAACATTAATAACCAAAGTAATAATTTTGTATCCATACGTAACTATTGTCTATTCTCTTTTTTTTTCACTTCAATTTTCATCTCAATAATAAAAAAAAGAAGAAAAAAAAAACAATACAAGATCTAATTAAAGTTTTATTTTGCAATTTTTTAGAATCTTCCATAAGTGAAATCGTTTGTCAATAAATAAAAAACAAAATTAAATTTTTCCATCTACTTCAATATATATAATTAATAACTTTCTTTTTTTCTAATTCTGCAATGTCATATTATCATAAAATATAAATAAACTAGATATTTTATTAATAATATTCATAAAAGAAAAAAAATAGGAAATAATAAATCGAAGTGAAATTACTTTTATTTACTTGAAGAATAAAAAAGGTTTTGATGTGTATTAAAAACACAAATAAAAATATTTGTTTGATTTAGAGAGATAATCCTTCAGATCAAGAACATTTTCTTTATGTTATAGAACATTGATAAAAATTCATTGTATTTTTTTTTTTAACGTTTTATCTCAATATCTTTTTGATTCTCATTGTTAAGAAAATTAAGATGCACTGTGAGATGCCTCACCTTTAAATTCTGTGTTCATTATTTATTCCAACATATGCATAATATAAAAATGTATATGTTCATTATATTTATGTAGGTTTAATGTTTATATATAGATAAATGTATAAATATTTATCAACCATGAAGATCATTCATTGACGTTGACATATCCGAAATAGGATTACGTTTTGCCTATTAACGAGATGAAATCTTTCATAAGATGGAAATGAATGTATTATTTGAGAATGAATGAATATTATTTCTTTTTTTCTTTCTTTCTTTCTTTCTTTTCTTTATCAATATGTGACACCGGAAGGAAATTTTTCACGTATGAAGTAAAATTGAAAAAGAATATTTGTATGTTTATATATATACAAAGTTAATGTTCATGGAGATAAATATCCATATATGTAATCTTTGTTTGAACTTTTTGTATATACATTTGTGTTTCACATTGTCATATGACTTCATAGAGGAAATGAAGAAAAAAAAAAAAGAGGTCATTGTATATATGGAGAAATTCTTCACGTCTTGAATTATTATGTTCACATATATTAGTAAAATGTGAAATGTTTTTACATGAATTTTTAATACGGAAATTGTGTAATTTTTTTTTACGGTATATTATTGTTATGGTGAATGTCAATGGTGTAACAGTGAATTATTACTGTAGTTTTTATGAAAAAAAAAGTTATTTTACATCAGATAACAATTCTTGCAATTTTATTAAAACAATAAATTTCTATTCTTTTGTTTAATTTATAAAATTTTAGTTTTTCTATCGACAATTTTCTTTTTTACGAAATTAAAATCAATGTGGATTCTTGTGAAAATTATTATGACATAACAATATAACAAATGGTTAAATGAAATGAAAAAAAAATGACCAATAATAATGAAATGTATTGAAAGAAATTAATTTTTATGATATCAATTTTTTCAATTACTGTCCAATAAATTATTTTCAAAAATTACAAACTTTCCTGTGTCCTTTATAATCATAATTTCATTCAATAAATTCATTCTATAAATTTTAATCTTTTATAGACCTCAATTTATTAATAATATCAATCATACCGCATTTATAGAGTTCCAAGAAAATCCAAACTCTTAAAATGATTAAAACATTTTTAATTTCCTCTCAAAATAATCCAAAACTTATTGTCACTTCCATCCAACATTTCCCACCACTATCTCAACACAAACTTCAACAATTTCACTATCAAATAATACCCTTCACAAAAATTCTTTCATTCTCTTAACAATATTAAAAACTTAAATCGCCTTTACCAAACATCATTACTATTATATTTTATTATGCATGTAATGTTCGCCGATGGGTATCAGCATGCCAGAGTTTCACAAATAAATTTCCATCGATGTTTATAGGCGAGCAACGGTAATTTAGCTTCGATTAGCGCTACATGCCTAAGCAAAAGAAAGAAAGAAAGGAAAAAAAGAACAAAAATAAGCGAATAGAGTAAAAATATGTGGCGAAAGATATAGCGAGAATGAGACGCAAAGAGAAATGAAGAATATAAAGAGACAGACAACTAGAGGAGGGAAAGAAGCAATTGACTGGTTGGAATGCCCTCGCTTATACCTCGCGACGCGTAGGCGTATAGACCAAGAGTTGGAAGGACGCAAAGTGCCCAGGGGCAGGCATCAGCCACCAGCTACATATACATACATATATATATATATATATGTATATATAGATATACATTAAGGTATAAGCATGGACGAAAACTCGAGGCTTATCCGCGGCCCATGCGCTGCCTTGTTCTCTGATGGGGTCATCAGTGAAAATTAACATACTGGGTGGAATCGTATAAATACAAACGAGAGACGCGACAAGATCCAATGTGTGTGAGTATGCTCGTTTGTGTATAATCATTGACTATATACAATTTTTCTATCTGACTCATGTGATTTTATTTGTTGGCAGGTATGCAAAAGATGTAGAGAAATAATAATTTATATTGCCACTGTGCGCCTTGAGAAAAATATTTTTCATTTATTTTTGTCATATAGAAAAGTGACGTGATGTTGTTTTTCAATTTTATTTTATTGTTCTTAAAATTATTAGCTACAGTGACGCTATATATATTTACATAAAATTTTGTTTTGAAAATGAGATATTTAATGGATTTTTAATAATCAATAAGAATAATTGTTAATAATTGCAATCAAATATTATTCGAAATAAAATAGATAAATTTCTAATTTTTGCTATAATTAATTTTAAATTAACGAAATGTTACTAAAGAACAAAATGAAATTTGTGATAAATATAAAAGTTGCAAGATCCACGACAAAACAGACAATAGAAAAGAAAAAAAAATAGCTTAGAAGATTTGAGTCATTCATGATGGATCTGTGATTTATTATTTCCATTTCTTCTCTTATTTTCTTTTTAACTTTATACAAATTCAACCACAGGTGCTCTGGGCTGTTTTCCATTCACTGCAGGAGGTAATCGAAACGAGATGTCAATGCATCGATATATAGTATTATATATAAATATAAATATATATATATATATATATATATATTTAAAAGGTTATGAAGCTTTGGAATCGATCTATAACGATTGGCTTCCTGCGTCAAGCAGAGATACAATGAGACAATTATGGAGAGTGGATGGACATGGAGATAGAGCCGACGGATTAGCCGGTAGCCAACACAGTCTCAATTGAAATCATATCTACCTCTTTTATATACACACATATATATATAAATGTGTTTATAGTCTGTGTAAATAAGCCTCAATCAGTCCCGCAACTGTCCAGGTGAATCTCTTGAGATATTTTATATCACAAGTCATTTTTAGTCTACAACATAACTGAACATACAACAGAAAATTTCATTCTGTTTTGTCTTTATTTTTATATTCGTTTATATTATTATTATTTTCTGTGTCTTGAGATTGCATTTTGTTTCTTTTTGTTTTCTTTTTTGTTATATCCGTTAGGTTGGAACTATTCACTGTTGGTCTTGAGGATCCGGATGTTGTTTCATTGCCGTCGCGTTCGACAACGAAGATTCGTGTCTTCGCGCTTGGATATTATGACGCACAGCGGGATGTTAATGTTTGCCCTTCAAGTTTATATTTATTTGTATGGTTATGGGGACTTCTGAATCTGTTCGATGGACGATTTAGATGGGGGATATGATTTTTGAAGGGTGGAAATTGTGAGGTGTTATTAATTGGGAAGAAGATGAAAGAATTGGTTGATATTTTGTGCTTTTTTGATGCTTATGAAAATAATTTTTTTTCAAATTTATTTGTGGATTTATTATTTTTGTAAGGAGGGCATTGTGTTTATGGTGTTGGTTGTTTTTATAGGATGATACTTTGTTGAATGTTTTTGAATTTCTTTTGTTAAGAAAGTAGAAGATATTTTAATATTTGTGCTATTTTCAGTGTGAAAGTAAAGGATGAATAATTTATTTGTTACTAATTTTACTGTGACCACACAGTAAATATTAGTGTTGACATTCATGTTTAGTTGACTGAATATTTAGTTGTTGTGACATTACAAATTTTTAACGGTGAATTTTATTCTTTTGTGGAATACTGATATTTTTTTGGCATAAATTTTACGATGCAGTTGAATTGACAAACATTTTATTGTTCATCAACTAATCAAATTCTTTGATAATTATATTAATTCTTTATTGTACTATAGAAGAACAAAATTAATGTTAATTAATTCTTCCCATTATATAATAATAGATAAATAATTAAATTTTGTTGAAGTAAGTGAGCACAATTTTCTTTTTCTCAAAAATACCATTTGAATTAAAATTTTCTTTTCGTTTGAAACATTCTCAATTAAATGAATTAATATTTATCTTGCTATTTATCCCTTATTCTTAATATATTTTTGTTTATTACAATTCACACTGACTTGACACATCAACAGGACAATAATTTAAATAATAAAAGAATATAAAACATAAAAATTACACTTTTTATTTTCTCTTAGATAATTTTTGAATATTTTAAGAATAAAAAAATTGTGAGAACTTTTGTAAATTATAATATTCAATTGATATTACAGGTTGCAGTAATTTATAGAGTTATACACCATAGAGATATATTCAATGGAAGTGAGGTCAATAAATTGAAGTGTAAACACTCTGAGAAGACAGCAAATACATTGGAATTGCTCAGCCGCAAAGGGATATATATTTTTATAAATATATATTTATATGGGGAGCGATCATGGTGGTATTGTGCTAGACCACCAAAGGGACTGAAACACGTCTGCACTGGGGGACTCGCCCTATGTGGATGGAGAGCAAGCGCAAGAATACAAAAGGGACTGGAGTTAGTGTCGTTGATTTGTGGTCAACTAATTTTCAACCACAACACAGCACCGCCCCTCTCCTCCATTAGCCAGCCATTCTTAAAACCTAAACGTGTATCTCAAAAAACTACCCATCATGCGTATTTAAATGGTGTTTAATGGTATAAATTTATATATATATATAAATATACATTAAATGTTGAAGAGAATTGAATAAAATGAACTGCAGTGAAAAATTGTATCAAAAATCGTAGGAAGAAAAATGATAAAGTTGAAATCTTTTGTGTTTTTATTTTTAGTATTTTTTATTTCAATGAGAATTTGATTGGCAATTTCTATTATAATTTTTTTTAACATTAACAGAGAATGTTTCTTTTGATTATATAATTGAAAGTGTTGAATTTTTATTCCTGAAAAATTTGCTGATTAAATTTTGTTTTTGTTCATTCGTGAAAAAATATTTGAACTTTTATCAGTTGCAATGTTGAAATATTTAAGAATAAAATTAATGTCAATATAAAAATTCTTTTTTTCTTCTTGCCACGAGTGTTAATTCATAAAAACTAACTAATCACAAAAATACCACAGGTGAGATGACTCGTAAAAAAATGCGATTTCTTTAAAAGTTATATTTCATGAAAATTCCATCAAAGCATTTACAATAATTCATGGGAAAATATTTTATTCTATTTATTATTTCTTTTTTCATTTTTCATTTCTCAATTTTTTTTCCAATTTAATCTGCAAATTTTTCCAGGTAAACTTTCTAAGATGTTGCATCGTCCTCTAGGAATAGATTTTTCTCAAGTCACTATTGATGAATCAAATAATTTTGTTTAGTTACAACTATTGGCAGGAGTGAATGTATATGAGTTATATATGGTCTTTTGACTGATGAAAAGGACAATGTTCCCTGCAGGGAAGATAATCACGCCCCATGTGACTGCCCCCAGACTTGACTAATCATGTTGCAGCTGAAATACTCTGAGTAAAAGAGAGAATGAGAACCCCCCACAGGTGATGGATATGAAAAAGCATCGATCGCTTTAAATATATATTTATATATATCTATGCAGTTTATTATTCAACCCTCATGCGTTTTTTTTTTCTTAGAAAATTTTAGGTAAAGCTGATTGACTAAGCTGGATCATCTCTGATTAAAATCTCTATATTATACATAAGTTCATATACAATTATGTTACAAATGTATCCAACATGTTCTTTGATGAATCCTAAAATTTTTTTATGCCAACATTTTTTCTATTTTCTTTTTCCCTGTGGAATGTTTTTTTTCATATGTGTTTCATTCAAAAATCTACATTTAGTTCTATTCGATTTATATTTCTTTGATTTCATTTTAAAAATTCATGACTTGTGGAAAAAATAGTGATAATAATTTATTTCTCTGTTGATTTATTTCAATTGTTATCAATCGTTTTAATGATATTAAATAATGGTGATATTGTTTTTACTTATATTGTTAATTAAAGAAATTAATTGCAAAAAATTTAGCAAATTAGACATTCAGAAATATCAAAATTGTAAGAAAGAACTGAAAAATAATTCAGCCCACAAACTTTTCAAATAGAAACATAAAAAAATGATTATCAAACTAAAATTCAGTTTGAAAAAATCTAATAGAAACTACAAAAGAATCTGTTTTTTGGTTTATCCCCATAAAGTTAAATAAGAAACAAAACTGTATCCAATAATAAGAAACCATTAGTTACAATTAATTGCAAATATTGAATGTACCAAGAACAAATAGAAATAAAAAATGAAAAAACAATGAAACAAGTAAAACACACAAAAAATGACATAAGAAAAACATAACATTGATTTCACGATTATGGAGATACGGTTTCCAGTAAACGTGACGTTGGTTTTCAGATGAAGAATGCATGACCTCAATATATAGAATATGTATATACATATACATATAACTCGCACTGTTAGAAGTATATAAGAAGCTAAAGAAAACCAGGAAAGGTACTCCACCCATAGTATATAGAGAAACGAAGAGCAATCTTATGAGGATGAGCGCACAGTGTACGATTAGCCACGAGTGTGTTAAAAGCACACGTACACGCACATGTACACCTACATACTCATGTTGTAAAATATATTTCACGTTGTGCATAACGGGTTATACTTGGAAGAAAATATATATGCAATATGTAAGAGAACTAGCTAAAGATCCAATAGACAGTTCACGTGTGCAATTGCAAATAATTTTATACACTGACAAAATAATTTTGTTATTGTTCCTATAACAATTATTAATTATTAATAAAAAATTGTCTTGTTTAATTTCATTAATTTGTACTTTTGTGCTTTATAAATAATCGAACAATATATATTTGTTGTTAATTATATAGAATTAATTTTTTATATTTTATTTCATGCAAAGTTGTATTCAGATTTGTGATAGTTATGAAATATTTTACTTTTAATTAATTATTTATTAGTATGTAATGATGTGGTTATTTTTCATAATTTCCAATGATTTTAATATATGAATTAATAATATCTTAACATTAATAAATAACAAAATGACATTAGACTTTTTTCCCCATAAATTTCCAGTCATAAACAACTGATCTATAAATTTCATAATCCAATTAAATTCCCTAGCGATAAATTCTGCATAGCAAAGTCTAAAATCCATTTACAAATTGTCTTCCGCACAAAAAGAATTTAATAAACAATAATAAAAGCCATAAACAAATTCATAATAATCTCCATATCATAATTCTCAATACAAAATAAATTCCCATTCACCCACAACCCTCACAACATAATTAAATCACAAACCATAACCTAACAATCACAAAAATCCATCCATATTTCCAATTATTCATCCAATTAATAAATACACAAAATTAAAATAATAAACTGCCAATAATAATATCCCATTGGTTTATTGTTATCTCAATCTCTGCATGTTCAACGTCCCATAAAATATCCCAAGCAAAATAATTTAGCTTATTATTCGTTCATTTATTATATCAGTGAAGTCGAAACTTCATATAATATCCGGCGGAAATTTTTTTTTGACGGAAATCGAATGTGAAAATGCCAATAATAAGCTTCAATCATTATACACATAACGACAAACGTTTAGTTCAGTATGGAATAAATGTTGGAGAATATGAAGTGTATTCATATTCAAGTGTGTGTATATATATACATATGGGGACGTCATTGAATCGAAACGCCTTGGTGCTCTAGGCAGTCACTCGTCCATGCATCCGGCGCGCGGGGAGTCAAAGGTGTGCGTTTATAATATACGTTGATGCCCGTATATATACATAGTGCAAAAGCCTCCTCCTTCACGTTTCTTTCTCTTCCTAACTCGCTCTTTCTTCTCCACTTGGTCCTCCTCACAACTCCTCACAACTCCTCACAACTCCTCACGAGTGTGTATAGGTATATGATTACAAACTGTACGAGTGCGTGGGAGTAGCCTGACCGGACCATTGGAATCCATGTAACGGGAATTTCCGTTGATCCAATGAGAAATTATTGCTTTTCATTTGTATATTTGTGATGATATGATCGGGTATGAACAATTGGATGATTTGAGGTAATTTATAATGTTTGGTTATGATGAAATTTTCATTTTTAGTTACTTAGAATGGTTGAAAGTTTTTTGTTTTTCATTGGCCAATTTTTTATTTCAATTTTGATTGATTGGGGATGAATTTTTTATTTTTAGTTTCATTTGTTCATTTGGTTTTAGTTTAGAAGTTGGAATTATTAATGACACAACAATTAATAAATATCAGAATGAAGATTCAAAATTATATTTTTGTTATTGTAAAATCTATCAAATTCCCTTCAGAATTTTCCTTTTTTACTTTATAAAAAAATCCCACATATTATCCTGCTCCTCAATCAAATCTACAACAAATCTTCCAATCAATACTCCCTCAAAATTGCACACAATAAAATTTCCCTAAATTACGCCAAGTCATTAAACCCACTCACAATTCTCAGTAGAAGAAAAGAAAAAAAATTAAACCTCATAAATATTCCATTAATTCCTACTCAAACAACAAATACAAAAGCACCAATATCCATATCCAAATATAATCCTATAACCAAAAATATTTGTTATTTTTATCTCAAATCTTTATCCAATATGATTATCAGATCGTATAAAGCCATGTTTACTTAATTTAACTTGACTTTATCGCATCAGCTTGAATGATCCGATTGATTTCAAGCCGCACATTATATTTATATTCACCATATTCATACACCTAACATAACCTCACATCCATAAAATAAATACAGTTATGTATGAGCTTAATCTTTTAATTATTCCACATGACGAAGTCAATGAAAAATGAAGTATCAACGAACAATGGTTAAACATAACGACGACAAACAAGTATAGAATACAGGATTGAGATTTGATAATTCACCATGTCAAGTGAAAGTGAATAGCCAACTGTTTCGTATTCCTATACATAAATAAATATGTGTGCAATGTATTTGTGTATACGTCTTAATGATACAAAACAACGTGTTGGTAATAATAGTGATGATTGTAGTTGTAGTTGTGTAGTTGTGTAGTGGTAATAGTAGTAGTAGTAGTAGTAGTATATGCTCGCGCGAGCATGCGGTAAAAGGGTGCTCGCGCACAGAGCGCACACGAGGGAATCGCACGCCCAAGGAGAGTGCGAGAGACCTACGGAGTGCGCTCACATCACATTCTAGGCTATTCCGCATTCTGTTCCCCCACTTATTAAACAGAGTTTACTTCTCATCTAAAGCCACTGGCTCACCTCTACGCCTTCGAGCTGGAAAAGTTGTATCAACTTCCCCCCGCGTATTTCTACCTCTCTTCGTCTGTAATACGCGTGCATTTATGAAGAGAGTGAGAGGATTTAAATGGATGATGTGAAAGAAGAAGAGAGGAAGGTAAATTAGTGATGAGATTTTGGTTTAGTTTGTTATTCTGGATGTGGTGGAATTAGAAATGTGGAAGAGGGTGGTTTTTTTTTTCTTTGAGTTTGATTTGTTTTTGTTGATTGTTTTAGGGGAAGTTTGATGGAGATGCGGTTGGAGAAGAGTAAGGGAATTTGACCCACTGAACTTGCGTCTTTGTAAAATTACGTGAGTTCATGTTGGGGAAGATGGATTTGACTTGTGAAAGAGTTTTGTGTTTTGTTTTAGTTGAAATTGTGTTATGTAGAACTAGTTGTTGCGTTGTTAGATTGTGAGATTTGTGTTACCAATTAAAAAATGGAATTAATCAAAAATTTTTTGAGGTTATTTGAAGGATAATAATAAAAGGTTGGAAGATAAATTCTTATGATTTGATTTAGAATATGATGAAATGATGTAGAATATGGAGGCAAAATATTATTAATGATGAAATTTGTTGTGATCTTATTTATATTTTTTTATAATCTATGTTTATCAGTTCATGTTATTGCATTTACTTTTGGATTATTAATTAATTTTACATTCTCATATTTTGTATCAGTTTAACTTTGTGATTTGAATTTTTACAGAGACCTGAAAAAGTGTTGATAAACTTTACAAGAATTTCAGGTCATTTTTTGTTTATCCTCAACCCTTTTGATTAAATATCAGAAATTTATTAGAACATAACCTCACATATTTATGATTCGATATTTCTGTAATACGAAATAGAAGAAAAAAATAGAACAAAATAAAGACAAAAATCAACATTGTAATCAATTTCAATTCTAGAATTACAATTTTTACCAAATCAATCCATCAACACTGAAGTAATTACAATAACTCAACATGTAACATACACAACCGAGTTAATACCGGATATGTAAAACAACGTCCTCAACAAACAAAGAAAAAATTCATCAAAACCACAGCTCGACATAACCTAACAACAAAAATATAAAATAAACATTCCACATCATCAATCCATAAATTCTATACAAATTTGAAATAAAAAATATATTTCCTCACATTCTTTTCCAATAATAAAACCAAATAAAAAATCAAATCCCAATAAACATTTGAATGTTTTCATAAGTGTAAAAGAGTTAATGTATTACCAATAAACTAAAGATAAAACAAAGAAATTATAAATGAACTTTATCATCACTACAATATATAAAATTATATTTATATTAATTTATATTTATGTATGAAAATATGACATTATATTTGTTTGCGCCAATTGTTCGACGATGCATAGAGCAAGGACGAGATGGCAATTGTTGCTGTGACTACTCTACGTTAAATAAACTTACGCAATATATTATTAACATATTCTCCCGTTTTTTTTTTCTTCATAATTTTTTTTCTACCATATATGTATGCATATGCATATATATAATATTTTCCATCGACATCTGTATCTTTTGCATTGCTATATATGAGAAAATTGTCTCAACGTCATTTAGATATATATGAGTCGCGTGGGAGGTTCACCTTGCGCGCATAACCAGATCTCTTTCAATTGAAATGCAACTGATATATATACGTACATGTATATTTATGTATATATATATAAATGGATTTAAATGTGTGTGGAATTAGCAAGTTGTAGAATTTTACACGCGTACTTAAATATTATTTGTTGCATGCAATCATTTTATATATATATATAAATTGTTTTTTTTTTTCTTTCCTTGTTCTTAGACTTGTTGTCATAATTGTTATTATTTTCTTGTGCTTATTTTTTTGTTGAATTGAGAGTTGTGCGTACAGTGGGAAAAAATATTTTCTCAATTAAGAATAATTATATTGTTGAGGATTATTATCTACAATCAGGGATAAAGATTCTTGATTTTGATATAGGTTTTTTTTTATCCTGGATTGAAATAGAAATTATTTTTAGATTATATATAAAATATTGGATTAGTTTGTTCTATGATGTCATATTAATGATTGGTATTTTTTTTCTTATCTTTTATCATCTTAGTTTAACAAAAAAAATTATTTTAATGTTTTATTTCTTTCTCATTATTTCAAATAACAATTTTTATTGTTCTGATTGATGGGAATTTTTTTATCAATCAAATTAGTGTTATAGAATTATAAATTCCATCCCCCTAAATTCCAACTCATCCCTGGCATTGAATACAATTAAAGAAGGGTTGAAACGTTCGAAAATAAATTCCTAAAATTTCATTCCAGATTTCTCATCTTGTTAATATTTTATACCAAATTTTTATATCATATCTCAACATCCTAAAAAAACCCCATCAAATCACAAATCTTGAAATAACCTTCACGTTAAATTAAAACAAAAAAAAATCTACAGATAAAAATTATTTACTTTTCGACAAAAAATAAAAATACCAAAATTCATTTTCAACCATTCAAATATCAATCATATCAATAATAATATTTTTCTTTTCTTCCATTCTCTATCAATATCAAATCAATTGTCAAGACAAAGTGATATTTAGTTAATCCTATAAAATACACAAGAAGATTTCATGCAAAACGCGACAAAATTGTCCTTGCACATTGACGTTTTATATGTTTATATGCAATTCTCTTTATACAACTTAGCTCTAATACTGGTTCGCGATTGTACTGACATGATTCCGATTTACATTTCCCGTCTTAATGGCACCGGGTGACTTGATTTATATAGAGTCGAGATCGATTGTATTATATACTCGTCGTGGCAGAAGGATCGATGTATCTACCATCAGCACCACTCTCCCCTTCTTTATTTACATTTATATATTTATATATACATTGAATAATCCCAACGTATATAATAATATATACATATACATATACATACATACTTATATATAAATGTATTGAGTTTCGATATCGTCGAAAATCGATTTCTTCACATTATGGGGAGAAGAAATACTTTGTATGTTTCACCATTTAAGTGAGGCAATGAGTAAAGTTCAGGTCAATTACATCTATGACATTTCAGTTAAATTCATGCGCTCAATTTTATAAATTAATTCACTTTGTTTTAATTCACAAACATTCATGTGATAATACTAATAATAATAATAATAATGATAATGATAATTAGGATAATGATTGGAATAAAATGAAGATGAATTAAAATGAAAATTGAATTTTAGTGTGAAAGTATTTTTGTTAAATGTTTTAAATGAAAACACAAGAAATAATTCGTGTTGTGTATGTTTTATTATTGTTTTTTTGTTTAGAGTTGTGTGAAAGGATTGATTGATAGAGAAGTGGAAATAATGTGGGAATTGATGATGAAGAGGGAATTATTGAGGTTATGAGTATGTGATCATTTGAAATTGATGTATCTTTTTTTAAGTGGTGTTTTTTCGAGTGGCGATTATGATTACTCGAGAACGAATGTGTCGATTGTATTCTGATAAAGTTCATTAGATTTGTTTATAAATTGTGTATAGTGTGAACTAGAATGAACATGATAGGTGTTGATTTAGTATTTATTGTTTATATAGTTGTGAACATGTTGAGAAGGATCAAAAATTCATTGTTTTGACTAAGTGAAAAAAGTTGGAAAACTCAACTTTGACATTGTCGTTATTCTGTTGTAAATAAATAAATAAATCCATTATTTTCATCTACAAAATTTCAATGGAATTATTATTAAAAATATTCCCCCAACTTTCACATCATTAAAACCCATTTTTTCACCTATTCAAACAAACTACAATCACAAAAGAATTTACAATAGAATTGTACTAATAACAATAAAAATAAGAAATCTCATCTGAATTATCCAACATCTTCGTCCTAACTTCAAACATTTACATTGTCTATGCATTGTTGACATACAAAATAAATAAAATAAACAAATAAGCAAACGATAAGAATAATGAGACGTACAGATATACTTTAAAAGCCATGTCAATATACAAAATACATTCAAAGCAACTGCTCTCTTCTTATGTTTCTTCTTTCATTCTCTTTTGCACACACTACAATTGACTTGGTCTTATCTATTTGATACTTTATTATTGTATACATATTTGTATATTTCTCGCTTGGTCTTATTCGCACTTAATTTTTTTTTCTTTCTTCTCTATTCACATAAATGTGTTGTCATGAGTAAAGTTTCAGCCAAGAATGAGACAAGGCCACGGGCAAAAAAATTCTTGTGAGAATTTAATCGTACATTGTGAATATACAATTTTATATGTCTGTATATCGATGTCGACATTAATAATTCAATTGGCTTAGTCGCGTAATAAAACTAAGGGAGTAATTTATTGCAAGTTAATAGATGTGTTGTTGGTACGACATTAAGCAAGATATATTATTGTCTGTGTGTGTGTGTGTGGTTGATACACACTCTAAAGACAATTAGTAACATGCATCAAGTCACCCTATCATGTTGGTGTTGAGTGAATGGCATTACTTTTAAACTATGCACTAATGGCCCTGTTTAATCTTCCTCTCAGTCTTACTTTCACTTCTCTTTTCCATTCATCTCTTTTCATAAGTTAGAAAAATAAAAAAATATTCACACCTTTTTACTTTCTTGTTTTATTTTCGGTTGTTTCTTTTTAAACTGTCAAATGTTACTTTGTTATTTTCTATTTATACAGCTCCATTCATCAACGTTTTATCGTCGCCTCTCATTACCGCAGGCAACAAAAAATACTGGTGGGACTACAGGGGCCTGCCTGGTTAATATTACCTGCGGGCTTTTAGTTGTGGAATGAAAAATGTGAAAAAAGTGTTTGGTTGCATTAGGGAGAAATGAGATCAGTGTTTAGTATGAATGAACGATTGGTTTTTTCTTATTTTTATGAGATATGATTATTTAATTTGAATGATTTAATTAAATTATTGATATCGTTGGTGATGATTTGAAATTATTGAATGGAGATTGTTTTTTTTTAAATAATATTAAGAGGAATTTTACTTTTATTTATACAGAATTGTTTTGAAATTTGGATTGTTTATATCAATTTTATACTTCTTCAAGTTTTTTATTTTATTGTTTTGAATTTGTTCTTTTTTTTTTCATTAATAAAAATTCAGTTTTTTGAATAATTAACAAAATTTGAATATTTTTTTCACTATTTCTATTTGAACATTTCAAAAAAAATTTCAAAATAAAATAATGGCCAATTATTCTACAAGTTATAACATATAATCATAACTATTACAACAAAAGGATTTTATTTACTATTACACAATTTTCGATTAGCTTTCATATTATTCCGGATGTGTTATATCGAGTGAGCTCAAGATATGAACGTTTATATCTATCGAGTACATTTTCAAAACGAAAAAAATATTTAATGTATATGTATATATATATATATATATATATATTCATGTATATAAGAATCATCGTCGATATAGTCAATGTCACATTGAGATTAGAATGTTTATCATCTTGTGCGCTTCGTCATATTTTCAAGAGTGGAGAAATTCCTATTTCATATTTGCTAGGATTATCCACGCGATTTCCGTTCTTCTTATCTAACTTCGAACTCTGATAGATGACGACATTCACATTCAACAAATGATAAATAATAAAAAAAAAACATCACATTAACAAAATGAAAAAAAAATATTTAATCAGACATTTTCTTGTCAAGTTTAAACGAATTTAATTGAGGAAACAAAAAGATCAATCATTATTTATTTAAAAATGAATCATCTTGAAAATATAAATGGAATAATTGACACAGGAATAAATAAATATTTATTTAATGTTAATTATTTGTTATGTATGATTTTTATGAATTGGATTTTATCATGATAAAGATCAATTGAAAATGGTAATTAGTTATTGTTTAAGAATTTATCAGAATTCTTTTAACAATTGGAAATATTCACAAACAATAAAATATAACGAATTATTATAAATTATGAAGAATATTCATGAATGTAATGAGAAATGTTATTTAACATGAATTGTATGTTTAAATATGTATTTTATTTTTGCATATTTAGTGTCAATAAATAATATTGACAGTGATTGACTACAATGCTCCATAATTTTATGCTACACAACCACTAAATTGTTACATCTCTTATGCTACTGAACTTTTGTAACAAAGAAATTGTGTGATTGAGGTTAGTTAATTTATTATAATAAGCTGTTTAAATAATTCATATTCCATTCGATTCATTTTTATCTTTAGATTTCCTGCTATATAATTGTTGAATTATAACAATTGTTAATTAAAAAATATTTATAACTGTTAAGAAATAAATCCATTTTATATTAAACAAAAGATCAACAACGTTCATCAATTGTCCATTTCTTTTTCAAATGTTTCTAATTTTTTATGATTTTTTACTTGACTAAATATTTTATTGAATAAAAAATAAAAGTGGAATAATGTTTCATTTAATAAATAATAATTGCACTGATGTAGTTACACGGAAATAATTATTTATCAGTAAAAAATTTTATGTGTTTCATCTTTTTGTAGATCTTAAAATGTTTTTGTTTTCATGTTCAAATTCACAATTAAATTATCAGACTTCACCAATCAGATTCGTTCAATTATTTCTTGCATTATTAACAATAAAACAATACTTTTCTCAAGAATAATAAGTACCTTGTCGTTGTATTCCACCTATCACTTATATCTAAGCTATAATTGTTTACAGTTAGCAATATTACAAGTTCAGTATTTTTATCACCCATTAATCGTTACACTTTTTTAATTGATCAATGTTTTCCTTACTCAAATGTCAATACGATCTTGAATTATCTATTGTATATGTAAATTTAGCATTGAAACGATTAATGGTTAGTTAAAAAAAAAAATAGAAATGCTTAACTTGTAATCTAACAGTGAACAGTGATTTATAACTATTTATTATGGGTCAAACTAAACTTTTATCTTGAAATAATAATAATTATTGAAAAATACTTTCTTTTTCTATAAAAGCCAGACAAATCTTTGAAGAAACATTAAAATATCAACTATTTTTACCATTCACGACCCAACTACAAAATAAATTTGAAAAGCGTATAGAAATTCCTTAAAAAAGCTTTAACATAACCTCAAAATATCTTTAAAAAACCTCTCCAACTTTTCCCTTAACCAAAAATTCTTTTTTTTTCCACATACGATGAATCATTTTTCACACTGAATGCAATCTCCGTGAAGCAAACTTCAAATAAAAATTCGCATTCACACATACACATAAAATATGACATATTTATGCACATTCGTATATGATTTGGGGTCGAGAGTCTTTGGAATTTCAAGGAGCACATACACCATGACGTCTACATCATCATTCAGGTATATACTGTCAAGCTTACTCTTATCTCCCCCTTCATAACCATTGCGTCGATTTGGCCATCATGTACAAATAAATATCACACATTCACACATATTAAATATAGAAAAAGAGTCGTAAAATAAAGTAAAAAGTATTCAAAAGAACACGCACTCATGGCGTATAACTAAGTAAATATACAATTCATACACGATCTACTTAGTAAGTATTTACACTTCAGGTGCAATTCTCACACTCTATTTTATTCATCATTAAACTATATTTTCCATTAGACTTATTTATTTCATTATTATATTCTGTTTTGCTTTATTCACATTTTTTTTCTCTCGCAGTCATGCAAGAATAGACACGAGTATAAATGAGAAAACGATTTCGCCATAGCGATGCATCTGCGAGAATATGTATATATATATATATAAATATAAACAGATGTGTATATATATGTAGAAGAACATTCGAAGGCATAAAACGAGCATGCAGCTCGCCATGGGAATCCATAGGTCACGCGAATTCCAACGATATCGAATTGTCGTGTAATGCTAGTTGCCAATAATTTTATTTATATCTTTTGTTTTTTTATATTTGTCTTTTGTTTGTTTTAATTATTGTATTTGTATTGATTTTATGATATTCATTGAGGTAGAATGAAAAATTTGGTTATGTTTATACACCTGTGAAAATTCAAGAATTAACAATTGAAAGGTTGAGATTGTAAAATTTATAAAATATTTTTCTATTTTATGGTGGCTTGTTGCTTGTTTGTTTTTGTTTTCTGCAGTTTTTAGGGGATAATTTATGGTTTAATTAATTCGTAATAAGATTTTTTTGTGTTTATTTGGTTTAGTGGTGAGGAATGAGAAATAATTTTTGTTTGTAAATTTATTTGAGTGGAATTTTTTTTTTTAGGCTGCAGATGTTGAATGAGAAACGGCTGCGAATTTAAGTTCAATATTATGAAAGGCCAATTGTTTTATTATGAGGAATTATTTTCAGCTTTGTGAAATAAAACACGAATATATTATTAAATGCATTGCAAAAGGTGAATTTCAATACTAAACTCTCATCTTTAACTTATTTTTTTCGGGGTTTCATTAAACCTTTTTTATAAATATTAAAATGGACAAGACAAATTGGACTTTTCTTTCATTCAAATGATGTTCAAATTGTTTTAATAAATTCGATTATATAATAAACTTTAAATAATAATAAAAAATGATAAAATTGTCACATAATTTTTCTCAATTTTCTGTCTACATTTTTATCATTATCAATAGTTTGTCTAATCAATAAAAACTAAATGTTCCCCACGACTATTTACATTAAATTTCTTCAAAAAAACCTCGAACTTTCTCACAATATTTTTGATTAAAACTAAAATTTCCTCTTTCAACAAACACATCCAAATAAAATTCAATAATCAATAAACAAATCAACTGAAAATCTTTGACAAATCCCAATTCATAATTCCCAAATCAATAAATGAATAAAACAAATTAAGACTATTTCAGTTAAAAATAATTATCAACTCAATTGCAGAAAAACAAATGCAAATAAAAAATAAATGAATAAAAAAAATTGCATCATATATTAATAAATTTTGATATTTCCAGAAAAAGATTGAAATTTCAGGGCGTAGTGTCTCTGTAACAATTGCACAGAGCATACAAACACGCAGACAAATATAGAAAAGAGAGATGGCGAACGGAGGTGTAAAAGCAAGATTTTTCCGTAGTGAGCTTCTTTGTTCCATAAGTTACGAATGCGCTCAGTCACGTTAGAAAGTCTCGCGTCAGCAATAACCGCGCGCATAGCCATCGCCAACAGAGTCACAGCAGCAAAAGCAGCAGCAGCAGCAGCCGCTGTGGCAGTTCCATGGACTCACCGCATGTGCACTCCATTGCTCCACTCGAAACGGCGCTCGTTTGCTTGTATATGCCGGCGCCCGATTGCGCACGTTCACAATATACTCAACTTCGACGATCTTTTCTTTCTCTTTTATTTATCTTTCTCTTTCTCTTTATTCTATCTTTCTTTTTATACACCGTTGCTCTCGCGCGCTGCACGCCGTGCGCCATGCGCGCGAGCGCACAGATACCAATCTTGTTTCTTGACCTATATCCGCGTTTGCATCCTTGCGCAACGCGACTCTTTGAAAGGCGTCTTCGAAAATCCCCCTGTGGCGTGGTCGCGCGCATGCACTTACTATGTACGTTCATATATCAACAGCATATGCATCATGGAAAATTTAATAAATCTCTTTATTAAAAGATGAAAAAATGTCTTGTTGGATTTTTGTCACGATTATTTTGCATTGTCAGCGATTTAATTATTTCTTCATATTTAAATAGGGAATTTTGATTTCTTCATTTTTTTTTTGTTTTTTGATGTGGTTGATTGAAGAAAAATTGATTTTTAGTAATTAGATGTTAATTTTTGGGTGAGTATTTAAAGGAAATTGAAATTTTTGAGTATTCTTGATTGTTAATTAAATATTTTAATATTTTTTTGAGATTATTATTTTAACTGTAGTTGGAATTAATTGTTTTATAGTGATTAATAAAATTGAATAAAGTGTTGAAAGGAATAGAGATTTGATTTAGTTAGGAATAAATCGATAGTCGATCAATTTTTATGATTAGATAGAAAATATGTATGAATGTGGCAGGCATTTGGTAATTTTGAGAATTTTTGAATAAATGAATAAATTGTAGATAGAAGATAAATAAAAAAATCCTTCTGTAGAGGATGCGAAAATCGAAGAGCTCTTTCTTTTTAAATTTCATTATCTTAATTATTCAGTTTTTTATCTAAAAACAAAAAAGGTTTCATGTTTGCTAAATTCACAGCGATAGAAAAATTACATTTGCTAAATACATTTTTGTTTATTATTGTGTAAAAGTTACGTTTAGAATAAATTTTTTTCAGTGATTTTAATTTTGACTATATTTCGTATCAATGTTTTCTTTCTGTATATTTCAAATAAATATCAGATGATTTTTTATCTTTTGGAAATTGAAATATTAATGCAAATGTGAATGTTATAATTGAGGTGCAATAAATTGATGAACGATCGGTCAAGACTTTTGATATCTGATATACTTATGAAAAAATGTAGATTTATTTATGGAAAAAATTTGAAATGAATTGAATTTTTTACTTTCAATAGGAAATAAAAATTATTAAGTAATAAAGTGGAGAAACGAATGAAAGATTGAGATGATCATAAATATGAAAAGTTATTGAATGTGGCTGTTTTTTTCCTTGTTATTGATATATATATATATTTCAGGAATATCAGTGATTGTATAGTATAAATTGAAATGTGCACGATAAATTTTATAATAATATGTTGGTGGTAAAAATGATTATAAATTCATATCGAATTTAGGGAATTTTAAGTTACTTTTATTTTGTGGTAATTTTAACGATGTAATTTCTTCCATGCAGATTTTTTTATCGTAAAAAGGAAACAGTTTGGATACCTTTCAACTTATTTGGTTCAACATGTTGCTGTTACTTATGTATACATATATACTTTGAACAAGTTTTCGGTAGGAATTTAAAGTTGACATGCAATATCATTTTAATCCGTAATTATTGCACTGTATTTTGCATGATTTCGTGGTTGATTCAATTACCTTTCACAAAATTTCCGAACATAAAATCGGTAGCTATCAAATATTCAAAAATAAACGTCAAGAAATTCCCTTACAGAAAAAAAATGTAGAATTTTCTAATATAACATTTGCTGTTTTGATATTAACCAATGAAAATTTATAAACACTAATAATGTCACAAATAAATTGAATTCATAATTAATAAACTAACGAAATAATAATATCAAGAACGTGAAAATTTCTAAATTCCTAATATTCTAATTAATGTTAAAAAACTGAAACTCAATCGCTCATCCCCAAAAAAATATCCAACAATTTTCAAAACACCAAAATTTTCTTATTCTATTCTTAAAAAATGTCAAATAAAAATTTCCAATCCCGTTATAAAAATGGCAACAACAACAATCATTCAACGTTAATATCACTTGGTATTATTCAGACGATGGTTGTGTTGTATTAAAAATAATTCCACATAAAAAAATCGACTCGAACATCGTTTGTGAATCCAATCGAGCGCAATATACGTGATCATGTTCATGACAAAATACGTGATGGGTATCATTGAGCATGTATAGACGTTCGTTCATCATCATCAGAACACCAAACGACGCCACGTACAACCAAGTTGTATACCTATACATAAACCACACACATACATCTATATATGTATTGATAAATGTGTGTGTAGATGAAACTGTTGGGCGCCGTGGTGGCTGTGGTCACTAATAAAGCCAAGTGAGAATCAAGAATCTCATTAATCTCAACGCCGTTTTTTTTCTTCTCTTTTCACTATTCTCTTTCCTAATTAATAAATAACTCGTGATTATTATTGCATGTCTATTTATATACCGTAAAACAGTAATATATATGTATATATCTTTCTATATATTGCGATGTGGGTAAAGATATCTGGGAGGATCTTTCGAATGAAGACATCGAATGTCCGCCAAAACTCCGTTCTCTATATTCGACTAATTGGTTCCGTATATATTAATTACTTGGTTTATAATATCGATTTTAAGAATCTGCATAAATCATTCGATAATTGGATTGAATTTATTAATAACCTGAATTATATGAAAAAAATATATCAAATGGAATTTTTGTTTTTTATCGATTTATTTTGTTGGTTTGATTAAAAATTGATTATTGAAATTGTATTGGAAATTAATTTAATCTGAGGTGTATTTTTTTTATGTATCAAATTTCTTTTTTTCTGGTTTAAGAATTAGAAATTGAAATACAGAGAATTTGAAATGTGAAATTGAGTTTGTAAAAGATATTGAAAACAATCACGATGTTATTTTAAACATTATTCTTCGTGCTCATGAATTTATTTATGGAATTCTAACAAAAGAATTTGTATTGATATTGAATTGGATCTTGTGGTAACGATAAACGATATTGATTTTATCTTTCATAATTCAATCCTTCAATTTTATCGAATTAATTTGTGTATCATTTAGTGTTTTTTTTTTTAAATTAATTTACTTGAGTAATTTTGAAGTTTTGAGTTATTAATTTGAATGTAAAAATAAGTCTGAGTAGTTTTTTTGAAATGGTAAAATTATAATTTCATCTAACAGGTCAACGTCTCTTGATAAAATTCGCTCATTGTGTCCATGTGATATTGTAATAAAATATTAAATTAAATTATCAATAGAAACTTTCTATAAAGACATTATATGAACGAGTGTTATAATACTTCATTCCCATCTAAGAAATAATTCCATTCTAAAACATAAAACCCAAAAAATTAATAACAATTTACACAAAAATATCTCAAATCAAATAAACAAAAATGACATCTTCCTAATTATCATCCAAATTCAAAAAAACCAACAACAATTCCTCAATTAATTTCATCAAATCAATAAAACCACCAAAAAAATTAGCAAACAATAAAATTAATTAACATTTAAAATTCTTCTTAACAATCCCTAAAAAAGCTCAATTTAAAATGAAAAAGAAATTTAAAAAACCTTTTCCTTATACTATTAACAATAATACAAAACTCTCATTGAGATGCTGTGAATATAGTCAAGAGCTCTTTACTGCAACGGCTGATGCACTCATACACACAAATAATACATTACATTACATCCACACGTAGAGCGATGTATGCGAATCGGGACGTTTTCGTTGGGCGGAGGTAGCTCGTGCCTGCTGCTAGTCAAGCGCTTTCCTTCCAAGAGTACCGTTAACATCTTGCGCACCTCAGAGGTAAAACTCAGCACGCCGCACGTTTCCCCGCTATAACAACTTGAAGCTATTCTAAGTCTCAGTAGTGTTGCGATTGGGTGTGCGACGATGGGTCCGGGGATCTTAAGGCCCTGACCACGGGCCTGGACGCTCCCGCCGGGCCTTGAGCACGCGCCGTGCTACCTCTTTGATTCTGTTATGTATGGACAATATCCACCACCCCTCTCTTTTTCTTTATATATCTTTCTCACTTGCCACTTAACTGATCTTGGCAGGCTCTTTCTCGATTCGTTTCCCTGCAGCTTCTATACATACATTCTATCACTATCGTCGCGCTCACTCGCGTTTTAATTAATAATCTCACTGTAAACGTGTTCAAACTTGTGCATATGAGGATATTACGTAGCAATATGCGACATTTTCATATTTTAAACTTTAGAGATAATTATAGAGACGCTTTTTTTGTTTGGGTTATTTTTGTTTATGAAGGATGTGAATTTTATTATTTTTTTTGAGGTGATTGAGGTTAGTTTTCATGGTATGGGGAGGATTGTGAGGTGGAAAATGAAGAGATTATGACTTTATTCAGAAATGATAGAATTGTGGAGAGAAAGAAAATGATTTTTATGTTTTTTTTTGCGATTTATCTATCGAGTATTTTTGGGGTATAAATTTTATGTGGTTGTTTGGAATATTTTTGGGGTAGTAGATGCGTAATTGTGTAAATTACAATTGATTTTGAGTTTGTTTAGTAAATCCAAGTTTAATTTGTAATAGAATTTTTTTCTTCAACAAATTATCATCTAATGAAAGATTTGAGGAATTTAATCTTCATATTGAACATTTGTCGACGTTTAATAATTATCAAATGGAATTAATGATAGAAATTCACTTGTGTAATACAAAATCTGTATAAAACTATATGAGGACAAATAATTATTTCAATTCTGTATTTCAAAAATATTGTAATTTATAAAAATCTACAAATTATTCGAACGGATAAAAGTGTTTTGTTTTTAATTATTTATCCAAGACTGACAATAAAAGCAAGCAAAAATTCCAATGTGACCTTTGAAAATGATCGAATCGATTGTGCAATTTTATAACTCACTTCTTAACCTTTCATGTGCATCAGTTATTATTACAATCTGATAATATCAATCTTACTAATTTTTTAGCACAAAATGGAAGCGGAAAAATTCTACTTAAAGTGTTTTATTTTTCATTCATGACATTTAATATTTAATGAATAATCTTTTCCAATTTTTCTAAATAAATCAAAAATATCTATTAATTCAGGTATAATCCACTAAATTTTAATGACATAATTTTCTCTGTATAGAAAATATCAAATTTGTTCCAAATGTCGCATCTATCGAATTACGAAAGATATTTCTTTTTTGTCAAAGTTGCATTCGTATTGTGGATGCATAAACTGCAATTATATATGTGTGTATATATGTGTAGTGTATGTTGCGCAGTTATATGTTAGTGCACGCGAGACACTCGTGGACCCGAAAAAGAAAACAGATGCCCGCGTCGCGAGTGCACGCCGCGCGACTTTCACTTGCATCAACGAGACTTCGCGAAATCTCGTGTGCTCTCCTTTATCCTGAAGCCATTGATTCACTCTCGTTTGTTGCTTGTTCAGTATATTCATTTTAATTATATGTAAATATATTTATTTATGTTACTTTTTCCATATGGAAATCAATGAATAATTTTTTTTTCATCTTTCTGCAATAGTTTGTTAGATAAACAAAAAAGAACGAAATATATTAAGGAAATTATTTATAAAATGTAGTTTTCATTTCATGGATTCATTTTTTATTTAATATTTCGTGAAAATCAATTTTTGAAATGGAATGTGAACTAAATTGATAAAATTTGAAAAAGAAATTATCGTGAAATTACACTAGATTTTTTTTTATTAATTAAAAAAATTTATTTATATGTAATTTAAACTTTCAAAAGATTTTCAAACTTATTCATCAACGTTTGAATTAATTAAATACAAAAAAAATTCATTAAACAACTTCACAAAGATAAAGTGAATGAACAAATGACTCAAACAAGTAACAAAAACATTCTAAACAGCAACAAATATTTTTTCAATCCTAAATATCCAAACAAAATAATCTGAATTCGATTTGTCCTCAAAGCATCCACAAAGTAGAATTGACAGTAAAAAAAAGAAGGAAATAACCCAACCAGACCGAAGCAAAATATAAATTTAAAATGAAATACTTCATAATGAAAAAAAAATAAAGAAAAATAGAAAAAAAGAGTGCGTGTATAATTTTTTTCATGGTTTTTGTTCAACGAGAGGAAACAGAGAAGAATGGAGCCACTGACTACATATGTGTTGTTGAAAGATATCAACAGGAGAAGAGGTCGAAACTTTTAAGATGCGCACCGTCGCGTATCCAACACAACAACACACATTCACATAATGTCTTCGTCTTCGTGTTGTTCTCGTAGTCGTCTTCGTCATTCGTGGTCGTCGTCGTCTTCTTCGTTGGTTGTCCCACCGACTGCGTAGCAATCATGCCAAGCGCGCACTCACCAAGCGACAGACATGCTGGAACGCATGTAAATTCTTTCTTCGCAGTATAAGTAATTCGTACACGTACAAAGTCACGAGTTATTTGTTTTTTTTTTTACATTTTGTGTTTTTTTTTGCGTTTTTATTCATTTATTCATTTATTTATCTATTTGTTATTATCATTTTTATTATTATTGCAAGAGATGTTCTATTTATTTTTCTAATTTTTAAAATGTAACGTAAAATATGAAGTAAAGAAAAATGTTTTTGTATTTGTCTTGTTACTAAAAAGGTAAAATTAATAAATTTAGTTGGAATTTTTTATTCAATTTTTATCAGTTCAATTCATTCTGTTATTTGTTCAAAAATTTTCTTCAATCTATTTCTCAATTTTAGTTGTAGAAAATACTCTTAAACAATAATTCCAAGAAAGATTTTTTTTCTCCAGATAATTAATCCACTTGGTTCAAGAAAAAAATGTTTTTTGTTTATGAAACTTCACTTTGTTTGTTCATCTGATATCAAAATGAACAAATTCTATTTTCAAATTAATCTAAATAATAAAGAAAAGTGAAATAACGTCACAATTAACCCTCTCCTACCCCAATAACACCCCACTACCAAAGTTCTCCAATCCCTCCTATACCATAAAAGTACTTGAAACAAAAAAACAACTAATTCCCATTCAAAAAATCATTATTACACAAAACCACACATCCCAAACATCCAACAAAACAATTCCCTTCACTTATCATTCATCCATCACAAATTTACAACCCCTCAATAACAAAACAAAACTTTTCCATTAAACTCAGAATTTATTGTCACACCAAAAACCCCCAAAACACAAAACAAAAAATTCTATAAAACAAACCAAAAATTTACACCACACAAATATATAATAATTAAACAAAAGCAAAAAAAAAATTCATACACAAAAACCAAAATATTCATCCACAATTCAACAATATCACATTAAACTATTAAATTTTCAATTCCAAAAATACTTTTTATAAATTTCATTCTTTATTTTTTCATTATATCTATGAAATATCCAATAGAATTCCACGAAGGTTTAAAAAATCCAATGAAATGTATATTCGACAATGTCGCGCAGCGAGTAAGAAATAGGAAGTTGAAACTGACTAAAAAAAAATGAAAAAAGAAAAAAATGTCTATAGATTTATATATATATATATAGATAGATAGAAAAACAGTCGAAGTCGAGTCGCTCATCGCACCATTAAATCGAGTCTCATTAGCATGGATGGCGTGACGCCACTTCACAGTTATTACAGTAGATACCGATGCTTTACAATCCAGCCTCGGTGTGCTAGCTCGCAATGCTAATGTGTTATACAGCTGAGACTTCCGTGGTATAGGCTACAAAGCGTTCTTTTACGGACATTGGGTTATATGCAACGCGACACTAGACACTGTGGTGACTATCTCTGCTCATGAAGACCCACTCGAATATGGAGAGTCTTGATATTATCGTGTGAAGATTATTAGAAACAGAGGCTTTCTATTGTTCAATGAATATATGGAATCATGTCCTTGTTTGCAAGATGTCATTCATTTTTATTGAACTCAATGTTGTGTTGTTACTAATTTGCGATTGCTTGTTTAGATTTGTTTATTTATTTTTTCTTTTATAGTCAGTTGGAATGCAATTGACAATTTCGAGATGATTTTGTAGAATGAAAGATTTAGTGGAGCTTTGACTATGAAGAAAATTTTTCAAATCATCATTTGTATGTTGGAGGTTGGTTGGGTTGATGAAGTTTAGAATATTTTCTGATGGAATAATTCTTAGGTTGAGTTTAAATTAATTACGTGGGGTATTGAAGAACAATTGTAATGATTGTGGTTTAGGTTAGAATTGAATTTGAATTTGGATTTTGGATAGGATTTAGAGTCTGGAATTTATCATCAATTTGATTAGGTTAGGAAAGTTTGATGATGATCAGACTATTTAGGATGCATTAAATGTTTGATTTTTAATGGAGGTTAAATAATGATAAAGAACAATTAATTGAATTGTAAAAATTGATGTTCATTGCAAAATGAATATTAAAAAAAGTTCATTCTATTTTTCAGTGATTCTAATTTTTGACTGCAATTAGCAGAGTTTGAAACCAAAATCTCTTTAAACAATTGTCATCTGCACAATTTAATTTATCTGAATTCGAGATAAAAATAATTATAGAAATATTTGGAATTAAATTGCTCCTGTAAACATTATGAAATAAAATTTGTTGATAACAGTTATGACAGACTTATAAATTTCTGGATAAGTTTCTAAGTCTGTTAAGTGGAATTTTTTTTTCTACTGTGTAGTAATGTAACTGTAAATTTTACTGATGCTGTGACGAACTTCTTATACAGTTGATAACCATCAATAAGAATTCATACGTTTCAATACATCAATAAAACTCAGTACTAAACCTCAGTTGGACTTGATGGGATTTTTATTGTGTCCGATATCAAAATTCTTAGGAAATTGTGATGAATAGTTGTGATGAATGAACAGTTAGAATACAACACACACTTACTATAGTTATTTTATTTATAACAATTGAATTGATGCTAACGTGATGTTCTAGAAATCTCAATTTGACGACGCTTTTTCTTACTAATTTTTATAGGTTATGTTTGTTATTATATTTTATAGTAACTATCAACTTTTCTCAGTGAATTTCTCGAGTGCTGTTCAATATTTTGTGTTTAAAATTGATTAAGAAAAATAAAAACGTTACCGATACGTTTATTATTTAGAAAAAAATATGTCTAAAGATGAACATAGTCATTTAAAATTTAACATTGTGACTACACTATGAAAAATAAAAAAAATAACTAAGCTAAAACTGAGACTTAATAAACAATTTAAGAAAAGTAAGAATTCATTCGCCATTGTTTCTAGTAAAGCATTGCATACTCAAATGCGTTACGCTTCACTTCTTTTCAATTATAGAATATGTAAATTATAGTTTTTAAATTGTTACTTTAGAAAAATTATCATTTACTCTTCCGGAAAATTCACTTGATATTTATATCCCATTTGTTTTGTAATATTTCTGTATTATATTATCAACTCTTCGCTGTTCTGTTCATTTAATTTACGTTCAAATTATTATAATCATAATTTTTAAATAATAAAATACTTGGATAAATGTAAAATATCTTTTCAACTTAAAAATTACTATCAAAGGACTCGAAATAATAAATAACATCAACAATTCAACTAAAAATTCATAATAATATATAAAATAATTGTTCAAACAATTAAATTTCCACTCAACGCAATAGTTAACCTAAAAATTAAACTAATGACCACAAAGTAGTAACTTTTCTATTTGAATTTTATTAACAAATCTAAGCAATTAAACTTTTAAATTGAAAATAAAACTATTTTCCTAAAATTTAAATAAAATATTCATAAATTCCATTGAATCATTTCAACCTTTTAAATTATTTCAATAATAATTTAAACAAAATGACCTCAACTAAAAATAAAAACAGAATGATCTAAATAAAATATAAAATCATTTAAAATCCTACCAATTTTTTTAAAGCAATCGATCATTCCATCTATCACTAAATTAACTATCATTATAAACAAACAATCTATTTCTCTTATATCCACATGTATACACTAATAAATATAGGTCGCTGACGGTCCAATCGAGCGAGTCGCGCTGAAGGACCGCAACAATACACAATAAGGTCGCTGGGTAATTTCCTGTCGATGTTGACGAGTCTTGCACACGATGCGAACACATCGCTTTTGTATCCCGCGTTTCACACATTACACATACACACTTTTCAATATTGCTACGTCTCTTTTCTTCTTTTTTTTTCCCCCTCTCCATTTACTCAACACAAATAATAAAACTTTCCGCTCATTTTGAATGATAAATAAATGTGTGTGTCATCAACAATAGTCCCAATATATAACCAAAAGACATCAATGAATTTGTTTCAAGACAATCGACCATGAATTGACGGAAAAAAAAAATACAGAACGAGTTCAGCGTATCCTGTCAACAGACCAGGCGTAATAACCCATACCATCGTCATCGTCATTATCATCACCATACAACAACAAAAAAAAAACATTTTGTCCTCGACAACACTTAATACAAATTTGTTCAACTATGTAAAATGACGATTATTCATTTATTCTGTTATACACTAACGTTTGTTTATAATATTAAACACAATAAAAGTGACAAAAAAAAAAAACGAGGTAAAAACTTGAAAATTGAAAATATTTAAGAACATTTTCTAATTTGGAAATTGAGTTTAATTTTATCAATTCAATTTAGCACCTATTAAACACTGATCTTTTGTTAATCATCCAATTAATTTTGATTATTGATTGACCTATGATACCTCCAAATCAATTTGAAATAAAGAAAAAGTGAAAAAGTCTCGAGATAAACAAAAGAGAAAAATAATGCATATTTATTTTCATACATCAGATAATTATTTTTCCATATCTAACAGTTTGAATAATTGGAAAAAATCTATGAAAATTTTCATTGATTTTCATCATTGATTAACTTATAATATCTCCGAATAATTCCAATAAACTAAAAACATCCAACACCTAAATATTTATATTCTTTTATTTATCAACAAATTAATTTCCATCCTAAACTATTTATAAACACTTCCCTCCCAACTCTCTATTCACCCCAATAAAACTACACAATTCACGTCCCACAATTTACAAACCATTTACCATAAAACAAAATTAACCTCAAACAGTTACAAAAAATAACGATACATTGCCCAACTAATTTACTCTTTCTTTCCCTTTAAACAACAAAAAAAAATATATATATATATATATATATAAAACCACAATCAATGTCATCATACACAATATGTATTAAAGGATCATTAAGTTACACAACATTGAAGGTCTCATTAAGATTAAGAAATTCCGTGGGAAAGATATTGAGTGGGGTTAAATAAGTACCTGATGGCAAATAGAACACAAACATTAACCGATCACCCGTTATAATAACATACTATATGCAACAAGCGATTATATTATATTAGGGTTGATTACGCAGTTCCGTATATAAATAAATATATAATCGTGAATAGTTCCACTGATGTATCGTTGTCATCATCATTGTCGTGATGCTCATCAGTGTTTGATACATACAATGCAAAAAAAAAAATCAAACAAACAAGGAGAAAAAAAGGGAGAAAGAAAGGAGAAAATAACAGAAAAAAAAAACACTGCCAAGAGATCACAAGGAATATATCAACTCTCTATAGTTTGTGATACAGCAAAAGACTCTTCATCAGAATTATTTTAATATATTTACACATACATGAATCGCCCGCGCAACTTGCACCCACGCTAACTTCGTTCAAGGGGTAAATATATGTTGAATGTATTTGTGTGTATGTGAGGGAGCTCACTTCAATGTATTTACATATGTGCCGAGTATGCATATAATCGGCATGGGCGCGCTCAGAGAGTTTCACGCTTCATGACGCGCATCATATCTGTTTCCTGGCGATTGCCCAGGACTTCCCCCCCTTCTTCTTTATATTTGTAACCTCCTCATCATCATTCTTTTGTTTTTATTGTTGTTACTGGTGTCATTATTGAACACGATTATGACTTATGGGGATTTCAGGTGTGTAAATAATTCTTGGTAATTGTGAATACGTTAAATGGAAGTGACTTTTTCTTTTTCCTTAATTATGGTGATGTTTTTTTTTAAAAGAATTGTCGATTGAATTTGTATTGGTAATTAAAGGGGGCGAAGAATTTATTATTGTCTGAGGGAGGAGAAAATTACTGCAACATTTTGTATAAAAAATATAACTACTAAAATATCAATCATCAATTCCTAACCCTAAAATTTATCAAAAATTCTGTACTAAAATTATATTCCTCGATCATTATTTTTCCTTCAAAATTTCCGAATTCATTTAATAAATTATCGTCACATCTTTTCAAAATATATGAATAAAAAATTCTAGTTTAAATAATTAAAGTCAGATCGTAGAATTAAAAAAAAATCCACAACATCGTGAAATCACAAAAAGTAATTCTGCACTTTACCAACAAAAAGTTCATTCGCAATAACTCAATTCCGCCATTTTATCCTCATAATTTCCAAACGAACCTTAAACACTTCATTTAAAAAACAATAAACTTCCAACAAAACAAAAAATATAAATAAACAACACCAACATCAACACCATTTCTAATCTAAAGATGATCGACCTTCATTCAGACACAAATTCCGATTCCAATCTAAACTTAATAATAGATAAATAATTTAATTGCAAGTGTTGCAACTGGGTTGGGTTCTCCACCAATTATAAAATCACAAACACATTTCTTACAACACACAAACACACACACACACACACAAACATCCCTCTGATAATATCCGCGTGTCACAATTGAAAAGTCATCCAACGTCTAACATAGTAATTCAGCCAATTAGTTTCTAAACGTGACACACGACAATTTTTTTTCAAACCCAACAAAATTAGACGGTAAATAGTCGTTTATATCTATTCTCCCTATAAACATACACATGAACATATATAAATAAATAAATATATACATATATATAGATATATATATATACTGGCTATAAATCGGTGTGTACGAGCAAGCTCAAATCCATTATGGTATGGCCTCCGTGAACAATAACTCTTCTCCACTCTCAGCATTTAATGGTCTCGTCCATCTATTTACCCATGGAGGAAGCGGAAGTGGCTGATGGGTAGATAGGTCGAGCGTTTTGTAACTAATTTCGTGAGTAAATTGTGCGGAACATTGGTTTGGTGAACAACTCGCATCACGGACCGAACGCGCGCGACCGACGCTTCACGACACTATGTAAGCAATGTGCTAAATGCATGTAAATAATAATAAAGAGGAGGATCGAAAGGCAAAAGAAAAAAAGAAGAAGAAGAATGAAGAATAGGGACATTGGAATAGTGCGAAAATAAGAGATTACAAAAAGATGAATTTTTAAACATTAATTCACAAAGTTTTTTTTTACTAGATTTAATTGATGAAATATCTCAGCACTTCTTAATGAAGATGTTTACCTCTATCATCAAAGATAATTACCTGCATTTCAGGTTATACATAGTTGGATTATTATGAGTGGAGAATGTTTATGTAAAATGATTAAGTGAAAATGAGATAGAGGGGCCCCGAGTGGTTTACATTGGATTTGTATGATCGTGAACGAGAATAAACGTGCATGAACCTGTGAGTGGCAAATGCACCTTCCCTTTATACTAAATAAAATGAGCGTGGGATGAAAGGAGAAAGGAATATCATTTTGGCCCATCAATGTGTGTATGATTGTGTGTGTGTGAGTGTGTTTATGCTTGTTGACTTGAAGTGCATATTGCACCCACTCACAGAGTTTTATTCTTTTGCTAGATATGTTACGTGTGTGAGTGTGTAGATAAATAAGTATAATAGTTGTGAGTCATTCTCGTCATCTTTCTCTTGTGATAATCGAGATAAATTATGATATTGTTGTTAAGTAAATATGTATATCGTTGGTGTAAGGGAGGCAGATAGTTAATTGATTTATAAGTGGAGGTAATTAATTGTGTTGATATTGTGGGATTAGTTTTTTATTTTTTGTTTGTTTAGTTTGAGACTTTGGATAGCTTTTTTTTTGTATTTCTTTCAGTTTTTTTGGGGCATGGAAAGTTTTTTTGTATTTTAGTTCTAATTGTTATGATTAGGATCATCAATGAAAAATTGGAAATTAATGATAAATTTGAAATATACAAAAAAATAGACTTTGTGTAAATTTTTGTAAAATATTTTCGATAATTTTGGAGGCAAAATTTGGGCTGAGAATATTTTAAAATTAAACAGAATTGTCAATTTGTAAATACTTGAGAATAAAAATAAATTTTAATCTTTTCCTAACTGTAATAATTATGTTTTGATGAAAAAACACGACAATTAATTGTGGTGATCAATTCTAATTGATTTTCTGAGTATCTTTTTAAACGAAAAGGAAAAAAATGACCCTCATTAGACAATTTTAAATTAACTGTTACTTCAATTTAACAAATTTTTAATGCTCAAACTTTTTAATAATGTATGAGAAATTATGTGAAGAGAAAATGTACAAATATACAGAATTTACTGATTTTAATATAAACATTTTCTGCATGACCGATTGAGATAATCACAAGCAATATACATTCGAGGATTTATATAATGAGAATAACGCCAATGACTCTTGGCCCATAACATACAGTGCATATTATATGGTTATGGTATATGACGAAGGGCAGGAGGTGAAGCGTGGAAACATTTCGTCCGGTGATCGTTGAAACAGACTTTTCAAGTCCGGACATGATAATCGTGAATTTCCGACAATATCTTATTCAACTGATATATATTTTAATGTATAAATATTTAAGTAGTAAGGCATAACCATGCGTGTCTACAAATTTTTTTTTTTTTGCATTACTCAATTTGCTTAATGAACTTCTTCATAACGTGTGAAAAATAAAAAATAAACGACAATTCTCGTGTTGAATTGATAATCAAATAGAATTAATGAAGGTGATGATATAAATTTATTCCTATTGAAAATAGCAAATGTAATAACAAAACTCAATAAAAATATATCAGTGGAGAAAAAATTTCTGTATATTCTCTTAATGTTTGTTCAAAATTTTTTCGTGTTCGTTTAAAGAAATTAAATAAACAAAAGAAAAAAATTTGTCTGATAATGTTAATGGTTTTAATTATTATTAATTTTATCATAAACAATACATAGTTCAATTAAATAATTTCAACCCAACAATATTCCACACAACTCCAACCAAAAAAATAGAAAAAAATTCCCTCTTAATAAACATAAGAAATAAATTCAAAAAAACCCCACAAAATTTTCACTATGACCCACCAAAAATCTTCCAACTCAAAAAAATTCAAATCCCCCACATAAACCACCATCAATTCATTCTCACCATCACCCCCATCACCATTCATCATCCCACATCCCTCATCCCTCAGAAAAAATTACAAATTACACCAATTTCAATTAATTCAACATCAACCCCAATTTTTCTCTTGATGTCACAGTAATTTAATCGCCACAAGGGTGACCAGAATTATCATCATACCTTTTACACCCCCTCAAACATCCACCACACAAACGAACAAAAATCAATAAATTATAACACACCAACATCTCCATCCATCCATTTACCATAGCTATCATAAAACCTCCAATTATTCCACTCTAACAATTTACAATCCGTTGTACAATTTACAACTATTTCATTTCTTCTCTTCCTCATCATCTCCTCAAATGTTTTTATACATTTTCATTTCGTCTTATTCTATCCATTTCTTCATCATCATCATCACCATCATCATCATCACCATCACCATTATTATTATCCATTCTCCATCTACATAAAACTATACCAACTCTACAAATATTTTTTCCATTCTTAAACACCAATAGCTCAACTCGTTTTAAACATACCACAATATTTCTTTGAATTCCACAAGATGAATATATTTTCACCGGAACTATTGGCATGGTACGCCCCGTATTACTATCCAACCAAACAGTTATCTCAAGAGTTTCCATGAAAATGAAGCATAACCTCAAACAAATAGCTGTATACCCCTATATATACATACATACATTCACATAATATATATATACATATAAATATAAATAAATATTAAACAAGAAATAAGATAGACTGATGAATAAATGAGTGCACAAGAAGAAAAATGTCAAGAAATATATAAGCATAACATTCTTTGTAATATGCGACACGCGTGTCCCAAGACGGCGTATCAAAGGATATTTACCCTGTCAACATTATAGACTCAACGTGTATTAGTGTTTGTGTGTGTATGTACATGTAGGGAGACGCGTCGTCGGCAAAGCAACCAAGACATTAGAGTTGAAAAAAGATGGAGAGTACCTTTGGAAGTCTAACCATCATAATAGTAATAGGTATCATTACTTTGCCTTATTATTTTATGATCCCACACATTCATAATGTCAATACATTATCCATATCACTCATGGTCGTGTGCGCACGTTTGCACGTTCAACTTATGAGAATGTATGTATTTTAATATGTGACTAAGTGTTTGTGTGTGTATTTATTGTATGTATATAGATCTTATGGTATTATGTATGTGTATGTTACTTATAAACCAACGATGGAGTTGTTGTAACTGTATAATAGTTTATATTTATGTTTAAACATAAATATTTTATTTTTATTGTTTATATTTTTGTTTTTGTTTTATTTGTAACCTACATAATGAATCTATAAATGTATAGAGGATTTATTGGTTTGATTATATTTTTTTTTCTCAATTTTCTATGGGGAAATGTGAAGTTTATTAATGGGAATAGAAATTTGAAAAATAGTAGTTGTAGAATATTTTTTTTTGTTTATGTAGAAAAAGATTAATAATTCATATTGGACAGTTAATTTTCCATTTTTTTGTTTTTTCATTTAATTTTTAGGCTTTTTGTTTAATTTTGTTTAATTGTTGGGTTTTTATCAAGATATTTATAGTGCTTAATTAACGAATTAATTCTATAACTATTTGATGGTATAAAATAAGATAATGAAACTGGAAGGAAACATTTTATAATAGTCACTAAGACTTTGATTCAATAAAACAACTGGAGATTTGTCAAAGAAAATAAAATGAAGATATTCATCGCTTTCCTCAAACATTCTATGAAAATATCTACATGAAGATATAAAAAAGAAGATTATCTAATTAACAACAACAACAAGAACACTGATAACATCACAATATTATCAAAAGGATATTAAATACATCCAAAACACCAATTCACAACTATCAAAACAAATACAACTCATAAACTTTTGCAATTTTCCTTCACCAATTTATCTTTACAACAACTTTTAAACTCAGTACAAATTCACCAACCTCACAAAACTCATAAAAAATAATTCGCACCAAGTTTTACAACTCGCTAAAATCCTTCCATCAAAATAACATCATCATAAATACAATAAACAAAAAAAAAAAAAAGAAAATATCACTCTGTAATTATCGATCCATAACTCAATGATTTTTTCTTTTCATATTAATATATAAAATCATAAAACACATTCCGGCAATTTATCTAAAAGTCTCTACTTATCTTAGAATATATATTTATAAAATAGGAATGTATATGTGATGGAAAAATTAAAAATAGGAGAAAATACGAAGCCAACCGTAACGTTCAAGTTACAGGTGAAATATTTGACACAAGTACCGTACATGCATGACCCAAATAACCTTGAAGAAAGATCATGATGATCAATTGCCTGCAGTACACGCATCCACCTCTTTCGTATTTTACACACATACAAATATATTTATTTATTTATTTATTTACTTATTTATATATATATATATATAATTTCTCAGAGTATCTACCCGACACGTGCGATTTTTTGTTCAGCAGACTTTCCGCATTCCGTTCAAGGAGCTTTCACGCCCGTCGCGCTCGCACATGCTCACGTCTATGCTCATTTCACATCATACACCAAAGGAATATACATAATACACATACCAGACAATATTGTATCTGTATATATACACATAAAAGAAATATAAGGATCAAATTGAATCATAAAATCGTACATTATCATCAGACAGTATAAATTATAAAGAGAATGACGTTCCTTTTTATTGCCACGCAATTTAAATTTTGATTTCGCGCGCACAGGTCTTGAAGACACGTTTGGACACGAGTACCAACGGTCATTTCGCGCACGTCTATGTATACGTTATATGTCTCTCTATGTGTCTTATATTATGCGACGAGTTTTTGTTTCATTTTTGTTTACTTTTTGTTTTCTTATCCATTTTTCGTTTTGTTCAATTTTTTTATTTCTATTCCTTCTCACTCACTCGTTCACTCTGTGTCTTATTATTTATTTCATTTTTATTTCAACCGCGCACAACGCATATGCAACTATAATGTAATATACAACACGCAAAGATATACACATGCATAAAGCTCATGTCCATAAACTCTCATCATCAAGTGTAATATAACCTTTCGCTTATTATTTTTGTATATAGATATGTTGGTTGGTTTATTTTTCCTTTGGGTTTTTCTTTTTTTTTTCGTATCTTTTCTTCATTGTTTTGTTGGTTTGTTTTTTGGTTCTAAGTTTGGTTTTAGTAATGACAATAAGCTAGAGAGTAAACTGATGCGTTACATTAAGCATTTATATATACATGGGGTGGATCATGTTTAAATACATTTATAATATTATATAGATTTTATGGATATGGGGCGGATGGAGTTGATGTTTGTGGTTGTATGGGGACGAATGGAGTTGGATGTAGAATTTGTCATGAGTATGAATGTGACAGACATTTGAGAATTTTGAGAATTTTGAAATGAATAAATAAATTGTAGATAAAAGAAGAATTTTGAAAAATACTTGTGGAGACAATTTTAAAATCTGTAGAATTTTTTTTGAAATTTCCATTATCTTAATTATTCAGTTTTCTATTTATAAATAAAAATTTTGTTATCTCTACTAAATTTACACTCATGAATTTATGCGAGTGTATACGTGATGGGTTTGATTGTATAATTAAGGGTTGATAAATTGTTTGTGTTGTTGGATTTATATTGAGGATTTGTTTGCTATTGAGATGGTTTTAATTTGAGTTTGTTCTATAAAGAGTTGATATTGAATATGAACGTGAAAAGAATGAGAATATGTTTGATTGAATATAAAATATTGTAATTAATTTCTTATGTGGGAAATATTTTTTGTTACATTGAGAAACTAATGTATGTATGAGAATGTTTGAAATGCGAATGTTGATTGTTGATTATTAAACTTATAATCATTCTTAATTTTAAAATAGTTTTTTTTCTACTTTGCATATAATGGTTGTAGTTACATCACTGAATGAATGTCAATAAGTCAGAAGAAAGAAAGAAAAATAAGACTTAGTGACATTCGGTGTTTGTAGTAGATAGAAAATTTTGAATGAAAATTAAAGAACTGTCAATAAAAAAATTTAATTAAAATCTGTGAATATTCTAACCTAGAAATTAAAGTCAACTGTCCTGTTTGTTTGGACAATTTATTAAACTATCAGTGAATGTCATGCTAAATTGGTTCATGTGTGGTTAATTTTGGAAAAATGCAGCTTACATAATTTGTAAATGGATCAGATCCATCTTGAACTACCAAGTGAAGTTGGTAGACAAATTTTAATATTTTTATTTCAACATTTGTTGATAGAAGATAATTTTTTTGAGACTCTTCTAGATGAGTATCATAAGAAAACCAACATGATGAATCTCATCTATGAACGTTCTCAAATCTCCATATCATCACACAATGCATTTAATTTTTTCCAATAAATTTCACTCCATATCTTCATCATAACAACTAGCAGAGTCAATTCCCCTAGACCACAACAAACAATAAAAAATTGTTTCAACTCTCCAAATAGTTCCTAAACTCTCACGAAATGATAACTAATCCTATCAAAGAAGACAACAGAACTATCCATCAACTAACAATACACAACACACCATAATAACCAACAAAATTCTCATCAGAATTAAAAAAATAACCTTCACTTTCAATAACTTACACTTCTTCCACATTCCTACCATTAAAAATCCTAAATTCATCATCAACCTAATCTCTTCTTCTCTTCAACACACGAAACAAAATTCCACATCTCCAAACGTTCCAAATGCCCTCCCATCAAAATATAAAACAAATTTGCTGACCTGCATCTGCAACCAGGAATAATCAATGTAGGCAGTGGTGGTAGCGGCAATAGCAGTGGTACCACTTGAATTAGATTGCCAAGCATCTTGACCAGAATTAACCAATGACAATCCGTCGGGTTGTCCACGATCTGGTACTATTTGATCAGCATATTGATATGTAGGTGATATCGTTTGTTGACCACCCGATGGCAGTGCACTTTGATGATGATTATGATTATGATGATGATGATGATTATGAAGATGATTCTGATGATGATGATGATTGTGACTGTGACTGTGACTGTGATTGTGATGATGATGAAGATGATGTGCAGTAGTAATACATGAAGAAGTTGATGATGAAGCTGATGCTGTTGCTGAAGTTGTTGATGAAGGGTGTTGGACCCCCGAGCCGGCGCTGGGCTGCAAGCAGCACACGCTCACGTCCATCCGGGGGGGCGGCGAGTCGTAAAAGCCTCGCTGTTCCGGCTCTGGATGCTCCCAGACTGACCTCCCGAGGACGGCCTCCCGTGGAATCATTCAATATCAACACCGGAAGATCCTTCAATTTTTTATTCTCTTTTTTTTTGCCCGTTTTATCAATTGACTTCACAATTTTATATATATTTAATTAATCTTGATATCAATTTCACTCACTTCCAAATGTATATTGCCCAATCACACTTATATTTATTTAGCGTAATCAATATATATACACATTTATATGTATTTGAAAGAGTAAACGAATAATATATAAGAATAATTAACGTGTAAGTTCAACACACTTGGAATTATTATATTTATATTGGAATTCGTTTAACAAACTTTGTAGACGTTAAGTCAAACACTTCACATCGCACCTTGTGTTGATCACGACACATGTCGATTTGTCAGTGTTTCAACAAATGACCTATGAACACACACACACATTTACACACATATATATATAAAAAGAAAGATTTAGCAAGTCTTAGCGATTGGCAAGAGGTACCGGCATGTCTCCAGCTTCTTGATGCGCGAGCGGGGCCGCGGAGACGCGCCGAAAAACCGGTCGCACTAAGTCCGCATCGGTGAAACTCTCACTCTTTCTCTTGCGTTATATTTATCTTTCGTTTTTTTTTTCTCCGTTTTTTTCTTCTCTTTTACTTTTTCTTCTATTCCCTCTTGTCGTTTTTACCTTGATGATTATTCCTATTACTTGTTTAGCACCAAAAAAAAAGAGAGAAAAGAAAAATCGCTCGAACTGATTGACAATTGAAATAACACAAAAGAATAAAATAATAATTGTTAATTAAATATATAAAAACACTTGCGAATGCGAAAAATAAAAAGAAAAAAAGAAAATACACAAATGTGAATTAAACGCCAAAGTGTTTGTCTCGCAATACGGATGAGCGCACCAACACCACCGTGGGGCTCGCGCGAGTGACGTTTACAATGACAGCATATCCTCACCGTTAACGCGCGCGCGCCGCAGCGACCACGAGGATTCACGTCGCAGTGGTGGATATTGTTGATGTAAGTGGGGGAATATCAAGGGATATTGTATTGAAGAGAATGATGGTGGCGCTGATGATGGTGGTGGTGGTAATGTTTAAGAGTGGGGGGTATTGAGAATAACGACGACGACCACGACGACGACGAAGAAGAAGAAGATGAATAAGTGGCGGTGAAGCGCGCGACTCGTTTGACGGAGACGCGCGTCGCGACGCAATCTGTATCATTTACGTTTTATTATTAATTAATAATAATAACTTTTTTTCAAATTAACAATTATTTATTTATCAAATTTATTTTAATTGCATTTTAATCAATTTTTCTTCCTATTTTTCTGTCGTCTTTTTTTTTTCGATGATTTGTATAAATGATAATTATTTATTAAGATATTGAATTTTTCGTAGTAATATTGGATATTGCACGCATGCGTAGATAAAAGACGCGTGTCGTCAAGGCAACGGTTGAGCGGTAACTGCTCGGCTCAACGGCACGGCTCGCTCTCCACTTACTTCCAAGTGAACGAGTGTATAGGCCATAACGTGTTGGTTGGTTTATACATTGAGAATGAAAAGCGAGGTAAGGGATCTCCCTCGCTCACGCCCCGGGCGCGAGCAATCCACGCAATACACGCGGACGCTTAGGCGGCCATCGAGCTATGTACTCTCGCACGTGTGTGTGTATGCGTGTATGTTTTGTTATCTCTCTCAGGTAAATTCAATGTTGTGTATGGGTAAATGGACTTTCAGAATTTTTCATCTCAGTCTTTTGCTTTTTTATTATACTCGAGTGGGAGTGTTTGTGTGTAAGAGTGCGTGTGTTAGTATGTGGTTGTTGGATGTAATGTAGAATATGTATAGAGACTTTGAGAGACGACGTTGAGATAGCCATGGCCATTCCGCCAACGCTCACCTGACGTCACGCGCGACGATTGCGCGCGCAAGAAATCATGAGTTCAAAAAGACGAGAAGCTGCGTTTTAATATGTTGATTAAATGTAGAGTTTCATTTTTCACTTCCGCGAATTATTTGGGGGGATGATGAAAAGAGGGGGTTTGAAAAAGTGGTGAAAAATTTGGTATTTTTGATGTGATTTTTCATTACGTTTGTTTAAAAGCCTTGTGAAAATTTTTGTTGCAGATTTAATTGATGGATAAGTAAAATGTTCTCAGGTGCAAAGATTGGGGGTAATTTGAAAATTGTCTGAGAAAAAAAACCGTACAAAGACAGTTTTTTGATTGGATAATGAAGTTATGATGAAAAAAGTATAACAAATTTGAAATGAATATCAGAAAAATGACACGATAGATATTTTTCATTCACTTCTTTACTATTCGAACTATTCACAACTCGAACCTGTTTAAATATCTGCATGACTTCATGGAATCTACTCAACAGGTGGCTCAAAACAATCCAAAATCAATAAAAAAATTTTTTCCACCTTCTCAATATCCTCAAATTCGACCTACAAAAAAATAAATCACCTCAAACTCCAACTTCGAATCAAACTATAAGACCAACATAAACACCTACATGAAAAGATAAAAAAAACCTAAACACACATCCCACATATTTCATCTTATACAACTCCATCACTAACCATCAAAATCCTCACCAAAAATTACAAATCTCTCATTATCAAAATTTAAAAACTGTCCTAAACTATCCTACACCAACAATCAATTCTATCTAATCAATCCCAATTAAAACAACAATCTCAAATAACACAATTAAAAACCTACTAACAAAAATTTTCCTCCCTATTAATAATCCTGACACATTTCTACTTAATAACACAATAAAAATTATACAATTCTCACAAACAGTCTTAAAAAATAAATTATAAATGAATTATATTATATTATATTAATAACAAACTTATATTTACGGATTAATACTACGAGATAATGTTTGACAACTTCATTCAATACATCTACAACATACATTTACGTATAATGAATATTATAATCCACTGTGAGTAGATATAGTAATTGTTATACACAGTAAAAATGTACGTATGTGTAAAGCTTATTTAAAAAAAAAATTTATCCATGTAGGTACATTAAGTAAGTTTATGTACAGTTTGTAATCTCTATACATGTGGCATCCCCATGGAGGAGACGAAAGATATGTACATACATATGTACATGCGAATGTATGTGTAGATGAAAAGACAGAGAGATTCCCTTTCTCTTGAGGATTGTGAAACGAGATATTCTATCGTTTGCACTGCGGTTCCAACCATCACATTGGATTTATTATCTGTAATAGGTTATACGCAGATTACAACAAAGTGCAAATATTTCACATGACCTTCAACTAAAAAACGATCAAGTTAGTATATAGATGCCACTTTTCGTTCTCATCGTAATATATTTATTGTATAAACAAATCAATGAACAAAATATATGAGCGGATATTTAGAAGTTGATGTAAAGACTTTAACGACTTTTCAACGAAGGTGAATAAATTATAACATAGTTGGAATGTCATAGAAAATTTTCTTTGTACTATCGCTGTGTAAATTAGAAAAGAATTTAACGATAAAATGTGAAAATTCTATTTAAACATTTGTATCTTTTTTTTTTGATTTAATTCTTGTTGGAAATTAGTAGTTTTGTAATTTATTGTTTGAATATTATGGCGCAGTTTGATAATATTTTGTTAATTGTTATGTTTGTTTATAGGTTAAGAATTCAATTTGTATTGTTGTAACTATCAGAAGAGTTAATTACACACTTTGTGAAGTTGGAGAAATTCTTTTGTTTTTATCGCAGTAACTGATAAGACAATAATTTCATAGCTCTACAAAACAACTGCGCATAAAATTATTTTTTTTTCTTCGATTTTCTGTTCTATTTACCGACGGAGATATTAATTATTTAAAGAATTTTATCATTTTCTGAGAATTTACATTGAATTTATCAACAGACATAGAAACTATTGAAATTAATTCTATGAGTATAAAATAAAATTCTTAAAATAAAACTTAAATTTAAATTATCACTCTGTACAACATGTTAAATGATATCAGTTGAATAATATTAAAAGAATTATATTAACAAAATATTTAATCTATCGAATTTCGCAATTTGAATGAGCAAAAAAAAAATTACAGGAAATGTTCAATGACCCAACTATTAACCTCAATTTTAATAGTGCAAACTTTGATGCTCGTCAAACGTATTGGAATCTTCATCTCATGAATATGAGAATGAATAATTATTCCGTCTTATAACGATGAAGAAATCCTCAATAATTTTCTGATTTATCAGGTCATTTCATTATTATATCTCACTAGTTGTATATGACAGTATTGGAAATAATCTGATGTCTTAGTTATATTATTATTTCACAAGTGTGTGTGATTTACTTAACGTTTAGAGAATGTCGTGATTTAATGAATAGATTATTAACATACTTCAAATATATAATAGAATTTGAACAGATAAAAAAATATTTTAACCTCCTGTTTAACAGGGTAACAGATATTGTGACATATTTTTACATTTTATAGTTATTATTTTTCTTTAAACTATTTACAATTAATCAATAATCATTTTCATATATTTGTGTAATAAAATCACCAATAAATAAAATAATAAATCGCATCGCTGTATTATTTTTCATGCACAAAACTCAAAAATCAAACAAACTATTGAACAAATTCATCTTTCCAACAACAATCTAATTATGAATCAATCAATAACATTTGAACAATCTTAAACTTTTCATTAAATCACAAACTTTCGAATCCAATAAAATTTAACTTTAAATACCAAATCAAAAGTGATAAAACTCAAAACAAAATCATAAAAATATTTCTTTTCACAATAACAAAATACTACAAATAAATAAATTCACAACTATCAAATTCTAACAAATAATTTCACATAAATTTAATCTCATCAACAATAACCAACAACAAATTCAAATAAACAACTTCAATAAATTGTTCATTTGAATATTGGACCAACATAAAAAAGTCCAACAATTCACAATAATTTTTCCACTGACTTTAAATCCAATAAAAAAATCCAAATAAAAATTGATGATGAGACAATTTATATTCTATCTATTCAACTTTTCTCTTAACCAACATCTCTAAATCTACATAATATTTATTCCATTGTCATACAAGCCAATTATTATACCATAAAACTATTATGACGTAAGACACTAGTATATCGTCATTGATTATTAAATATAATAGTAATATTGATAAAAAGCGTTGTAATCCAACTAACAAAAGGCATCGTCAAGAATCAACGACTTGAATGCTTGGTAAAGACCAGACAGAGATATATTCTTTATTGCGTCGCGCGCGCCTGAGCGTCGGTATATATACGATACGTAATAAAAGATATACCATTTTCTTTCTTTCCCTCTCACTACATCTCTTCGTTATTTCAACCTTTTTCTCTCTTCCTCTTGCTCACTTACTGCCACCTCCGCGTATATTTCCAGCTTGAGCTAGACATGCACGATCGGCAATAACCATATTTCACATACATATTTACGGGCCTTCCGTTCCATTTACCTATACGAACATTTCAGACCCCCCGCGTCCACTTTATTTTTTTTTGTTTACTTTTTTTTACTGTACATTTATACTTTATATATATATATATATATTTGTGTATATATATATGTGGTGAAACTATAAATTCATATTATTTTAAATGACGTGACGAAGAGCAATTTTATCATTTTTTTTTCTTCTTATTTTATTGGATGTATTGGATATGCATTTGGTTTTGTTTTATTAGAATAAAGTGAACTATCATTGGTGGTTTTATCGTGTGTTTGATGGTTGGGGGTAGAGGGTGGATTTTTTTTGTTGAAGGGAAGTTTGGGGATGGAGGAAATTGTGAGAATGGATGAGGATTTTTTTTTTTGTGATGAATGTGATAATAAATGATGGGTAATGATGAGCAATTTATGGAGTAGACTTTGAGGATTTTCATGGATTTTCTATGGGGATTGTTGAGCAGTAAAAGAGTTATTGACCTGAATGCAAGAATATTTTGTTTGTTGTTGTGTTTTAGGTATGTGCAACTTTATTTGAACTTTAGTTCTTTCATTGTCGGAAAAATGTTATTTTAACTGAAAACTTTGAAATCTTATTGGTAATTGATATGACCTAGAAAATTAGAATTTTCAGAATATTTTCAAGTGGTTAGTTCCTGCGATAGTTGTTATGATGATGAATAGTATTCCGAAAATTTGATCTAGATTGGATTATTTTTTTTCGAGTTATTGTATCCGCCGATAGATATTTCTTTTAACTATTCTAATTCACAGAAATCTTGTGATGAGAAATATTAAAATAAATCTCAGGTAAACAGTGGTAGGAATTTTTATAATTAATTTTTCCATGTTTGAATCTTTCAGTCAAATCTAACGTGTTTTGTGTAGCTGAGTACAAAGGAAGAATAAAACATGTTCGTTCAATTGACTTGAATGATCAAACAAAAGAATGAAGAAATAAAAGTGTACGAAATTTCTCGTACAATAATTCAGTTGTGTTTCCCGCCCAAATTATCAAACTAAGAAAATACTTCGCCAGAAACTTTTTTATAGAGAATTTTCTTCTCTAAAAATTAATTCTCATGTAATTTTGCGATATTTTGCATCGTTTCTATAGAAACTAATGATCACAGCAAATATTGCGCAGTCAAAGATTGAAATAAATATTTCAACTGATGAATCATTCATAAGACAACAACTTGCATCTTCGTTACTATATAACACAAATTTTCTTACCTTTCAGATGAACCAGTTGCACAGCGTCGATTGAATGAAGTGGGTGTCACAGCTGTAACACCAATAGCACCCAGACAAAGTCTTGACCTCTTACAAAACCGATCACCATCATCAGCTCCCATTCTAATCTAAAAAATAAAACAGTAAAGTAAATAAACTCTAGTCAGAATAAAATTGATTCTTTCACAACTATCTATAACAATTACCCAAACATTAAACACAGAACATGAACAATAACTTTTAAAAATAAATTATAAACATCTACTTAATCCTAATTGTAAATCTATTTTCATAATACAAAAAGCAACATAAAAAAGAACAGAATTTTAACATTTTCTTGTGTTTCGAAGTAAAACGAGAGTGGTTTTAATTGAGTAATCAAACCCACCTAATTAAATCATCGTCCAATATTGAACTCTCCCAATGAGATTCTCATCGATCCAAAATGACCAAAATCCACAAGATGACTCATTAAACAATTCTCCTTTCATCACGAAATCTAAAACAGTAATAAACAAATAAGTAAAATCAATCAACAACACATAAAAAAATAAATATTACAATATAATATCCTTATAAAATTCTAAATTAACATCCATCCCTTATTCCCATAAAAAAACTCAATCCAAAACCATTTAATCCACAGTAAAATAATCCCCAAATATTAGATAAATATTCCCAAAAAAACTTCATATCACCCCACATTCCCCTAATCCTGGGAAAACAAAAAGTCATCTTTTCTCATCCATAAAACAATGTTTACACACCAATACAAATATTAAACCTCTATCAATACTATCACAAACCAACAATTAAAATGCAACAATATATAAAAAATAAACAAAAGAATAATTCAACTATGAACAAACGCTCTTATTATAACTCATCCACTCGCATTATAACTCAGTAGCATCCCTCTCATCCTCATCTGTTCCACACATATAAATATAATATAAACACACATACACATGCGTATGCCATAGAACGGAGGGTGCCCCCCTCGCATGTTCTCGTCTCTTTTTTTTCCTTCCCCCCCGGAAGCAAGACGCAACTTATGAATGGGAGTGCGTCGCTATTGGCCAACAGTGCCCACCAATAGCACAACTTGTATCCACTCTGCGCGTCGCGCGCCAGCTCAAGCGGCGCGAGCGCGCGCGCACGTTTGCATTATAACTGTTGGATGATCTTCTATAACACATCAACAAGAGTAAGAGAAAGAAGTGGTAAATTCATATATACATATATACAAACAAGCGAAAGAATGAGAAGTAAAGACAAAGGGATTACGGAATCAGCTGTCAGACAAACGAATGTTGGAGACAAGGAGGCCGCATGTTCGCCCCCAGGGAGAGAGAAGAAATTGCGCACCGTTGTCGCTTTAATATTTACGGCAATGTTCGATTTACTCAGGGTATAAAAAGAGTTTATGTTTATATAAAGACGAAGGAGGTGAAGAGGTAGAAAACGCCAAGGGAAAAAGAGAGAGGAAGTGATGGAAGATTGTTAAAGGGGTTTTAAACACGATTGAATCAATAGTCCTTGGACATTTATAAAGATATGTGTGTACATATGTGTATGATTTTATGTATGTAGGATACACATTTGTGTATAAAGATCAGATCGATACATGTTGATTATTTATATATCATTGTGGAATGAATTATTTGACAAATGACTTGTAGCTTTGTACAGTTTCTAAATGGCACTGTCATTTATTATATTTTTTTTTTGCAACTTTGAGATATTTTTTGTTTTATATATTTGACTTATAGATGTGGAGAAATGTTACAGTTGAATTGAATTATTTCTAGGGTAATTGTTGGTTATGGTGGTTGGATAAGTTTTGAGTTTGTGGTTTTGTGATTAGAATTGATATTAATGGGGTTTAGTTTAATTGGGTAATGAATTTTTATAGAGTTTAGTTTTATTTATTGAGATAGGGGTAATGTTTAGAATCGTTTGGGGGTGAATAAGTTTTTGGTAATTGAGACGAGGGTTGTATTGGAATTTAGTGGGATACGTTTAGAGAGGAGTTTAATAGAGGTTTTTTTCTTTTAGAATGATGATGCTGATGAATTGAAGTTGATTTGGGAAATACGAAAATTTGAATGGTTAATTTCACTGCAAAAATATTAATTTTGATTTTATATGGATTAATTGTTATAGTTTAGTTAAGAAGTTTTATGATATTTGTGAAGAGAAATGAATGTTTGTAAAGAACAGGTTGAAATATTTAGATTATGAATCTAATAAAGAGTGACAGGATATTTAAGTAATAATGTAAAGAGAAATATTTCCTCGCATTCAAAATTAATATGTCTATGTATCATGTTGGATATTATATCGACATTGTGATGAGAAATAATATAACAATATGGTAATAGCAAATGCTCAATGAGTTCTCCGAACAGTATTGACTTTCTAATCGAAAGAAATATGATTCACATATTCTCCATTTTGTGACATCGTAAAATCTATTCTTACTGTTACTGATTTGTGAACAGACCCGAAATTTTTAGTAATTTCATTATCTTCTTTTGTTTATATAACGAATCCATAAAAGTAAATTCAATTTATGACAAATAAAAGAACAAATGTGTCAAGTCGTAGTAATAACAAGTGAGATATTCAACTATTTATCGATTGTGATTTGAATATCCTCAACGTAGACTCGAATCTTCTTCATGACTTACATTTGAGATTCTTTACTGAGTTGATTAATGTCATGATCTATCCAATATTCATATTTATCAACTTTCTAACATCAACTCAAGCACATTCAATGAATCCAATCGATCAAGACATGGAAAATTCTGCGATTGATCTAAAATTTAATCTCAAATGAATCCAAATAAACAGTACCAGTTTATGTTCCTCTATCCTGGAAATAGTTTCTTCTGAACATCTACATTGCGAAATGCTCTTTGGAAAGTCGATAAACTCCATCATAACAACAGCATGGACAGCAAATTCTTCAATTCACTCATTAAAAATTCATATTTACAAATTCCCACTTGTAAAACATCCCTCATTCATCATTGCACAATTCCCATTCAATCTATCCATACCTGTAACACACCAAAGAACAAAAGAAGTAATAAAATTGGCAAAAGTCATACATTAATAAATATTATAATTTTTTTCCTACACTCTCAATGATCACCAATTAAGTAATTATCATTGCATATCAGTCAAACCCATATAAAAATACACATACAAACATAAAGGAGAAATATGTATGCATTAGACACAATGTCTGACATTTGTATACACAAACGCGTGCACAACGGAGAGAAAAATTGCGCGCGAGAAAAGAGACAGATTGAAAAAAGAAAAAAAAAGAAAAGAAAAATGAAATGCCACACGATTGTTACATTACTTCGTCATCGTGTGACCCCATTACCTTGACGTGCCCACCAGAAATTTTCACAGCGCCCTGTCATAAACTCGAGCGCCGGCGCGCATCTTCCCTGTATTTAACATAAATTAAGCTACAATTGTCCCGTCGACTATTTACCTGCGATTCATACTCATACGTAATAACAAATATACATCTACATAGTCATATATGTTGTGTATGTATTCATACGTATTTACAAGTGCAAGCTTTATGTTTCAAGCTATTCTCCTATACAATAATCACATACGCTCGACTGCATCAATTTGTATTGTGCAATATTTGCGTTCGGATACCCGGAACGTGTGAAAATATATTCGATATATAATAATAAGCCGACATAAATACCATGTAGACTTGTTGGATTTAAATAAACAAAAAAATAATACACAATAATGTGTATGTTATATGGACATTCATTAATGTATGTACTAAAGCCTTTTATCTTGTTATTATGTAAAGTTTATGACGCATCGAGTGTCACAAGACAGCAGACGCTAATAATAATGGCCATATATTTACTTTCTTTTGTCTTTTAATAGTTTTGTTTGAATGTTAATTTTTCCATTGTGAAAATACTTTCATTGTGTGGATCATTTTTGCCTGTGTTCAACAAAATTTAATACAGTTTCGGTTATGTAGAAATCTGCAGCGTTTACTCTTTTGAGGAATACTTATAGAGATCTACTTTATCAATTTGTGAACACATATGCAAGTGTTCTCGACATTATGCTCTAACGTTTACAGAGAAATTGAGGGATATTTTTTTCTAGAGAATGTTCAAATCGTATCCAATATTGAAATTCAGTTGTTGAGATTGGATCTGATTGAATTATTATCATGGAGATATGTTGAGATAACCAATAAATTTCATTTTTCTTTTACGAATCGTTTGCTTACTGTTGTGAATCAATATTTATCACGTATATATATATATATATATACATATATATACGTAATATGTTACAATCACACCAATCTTTTCATTGTCGTCAAATACTTATATGTTCTGTTAACCTTTTAGTTTTGATGTTCATTCTACTGCTCCGGGTCAAAATATCTTCTAAATGTTGAATAATATCACGCTTGATCCAAGCCAGTCTAATTTTTGAAAACCTTCCCGAATTAATTTCGGCCTTACCGTGATGGACGCCACAAATAAATGACTCTCAAAAACCAAAGTCATACCAGCGTCTAATTGAATACAAGATGGCTGACTCATTCGTTTGATGGCGCCACTTTTGAATTGAAACTTTCGAAATGGAATCTTATTAGAATCAGCTACTTAATTCTTTATTGTAATGATTACAAAGGAATTAAAAAATTCTTTTTCTGAGCATGCAGTTATATAACCTCAATTTATGATAAATAAGCGTTAGAATTATTAAATCACGTAGCGGAAACTGAAATATCAGTTCCATATTCCAAACGTTTCATAATTATTTGAAGTCGTTGATACAAGTATAATAAATATTGCCTAATCATTTCAATTTACCTTTTAGATCGTGCTCTACTTATGAATCGACTTGGCGCAAAAAAATAATGCTCGAAAGCAACCCTAACTTTATGTAAAACGTTTTTAGAGCGAAAAATTAATGTAACCGTCTACCATTCCATAGAGCCAACGGTTATACGATTGACACTTTCTTCAAAATAACCACCACAACGGTACTCTCTCAATTTTAAGGTTATCGTAATGTACGTCTATTGATGTAATAAAAAAAAAATCAAATTTAAACTTACGCCCGTGTAATCTTGTACTTTATCATCATTTCAATCACCCCAAATCTTTTACAGATTCAAAGCAACGCTTCAACTACCCAAATCCGTATTCCCTCCAACATAGATGGCGAAAAGACAAAAAAAAAACAAAACAGTGCTACCTATATGAACCTGTATCAACCTACGGGTGATCCTAACCTCAATTCAAATTCAACATTACAAACAAATAAATATTAAAATGAAACATAGTGAAATAGAAATACATAGTAAAATATAAACAAATCAGAATTATAACCTCAAAATTGTGGAACAACATTAAAAATAGACATTGTAGTTGCTCATAACAGAACTTAATAAATGCGCGGTCAACAAAGACCGACTGCAAGCTTTGAGTGTTGTTTCTCACCACCCCGGGTCGTCATACTACCCCGTGTCAAATAACACTTGCTTACGTAATGCAAAATTATTCTCACAATGATAAGGGGACGTGGCGAGAACGGTGAATACGGCGTGGCATTGTGCTCTTTGGTATATTCGGACTGGTAGCCAGTAGCCACATTAAAAATATAATATAAACGAACATAAAGCAAAGCTGACGATAGAGAGAGAGAAAAAGGGAGTGAGTGGGAGTGTGAGAGGGACGAAAAGTAGGAACAAAAAAAGTATGGATATATGAGCTAGTTTGCGTGTACGGTGACCTGATTACTCTCTCTCTTATATTCAATGTCTGAAGGTTGTCGTTATTGCTTTGTGTAAATATAGTATACGTTGAGATTGATATATTTCTTGTGTATTCGAGCCCCTTTAACTATCAGCAAAACGTTGAAGACCACGACCACCACCACCACGAAGACGACGGCCAACACCTCCTCACCCTTCATCGATCCATTGGTTACTCTCCCGCGAGACGAGAGCTATGACAGCAGCAATCATGGAAAACGTGAATTGGAATCCCGGTGAGAGTTTATTTTTCATTTATTGTTCCATTTGTATTCATTGCCCTATTTTGCTTGATTTTTCTTTAGTTCAAACGATTGTTTCTAGAGTATTATTAGGTATTTTGAGAAGATGATTAAGTGTGAGGATATAATTTGAATGGAGTTATTGGATGTGATACATGGTGTGGAAATGAATTTATTGACTTTCACCTATCACTATCAGAACGTTCAATGCTCGTTTTAATCAATTGTTTTATTAGATTTTGTTGGTAATCATTAGCTTTATTCTTTAGTTTTTAATTCTAATTTTATATATGTGCTATGAATTTTTGCAGCGCTTTCTACACTCCTGAATTCACTTGAAGAAAATAAATCTGAGATCCCCAGTTGTACTGATGAAGAATTTGGATTTTTAAGTGAATTATTACGTTCAAAAGAATTGAATGCACTTGTGAATGTTCATAAAAAAATCCAATCAAATGCTGAAGATGATAAATTTTTTCCTGTATTATCAAATTCAATGGATATCGATATCGAAATATTAGATATGCTTGCAACAAGAACTCACAGCTCGGAATTGAGCAAAGAATTATTTCATCTTCTTCAAAAACCACACATACAGGTGAGATAAAGAATTTTTATCTTTGATTTATAATTACATGGTCAGTCGTTCGAAAACGTTTGCAGGGTTTTGTTGATTTATTGTGAATATTCACAGATGAACTGACCTGTTCATCGCCGTGTTCATATTCTTTGAAATTCGACTATTTATTTTGAACAAATATTCAGTTTTTTTATTTACAATTTTCACTGCGACTGAATAGTTCAAGCGACAATGAAAGCAAAAACAGTGAACGAAATAATCTGAAATCTGATACACAATTTCCCGTTGAAAAATTCTGTTTACAAAAAGTTTGTCCACATTCGGAAATCGATAGAGAATATAAGAGAACATGCGTCCAATATCTGCGCTAAAAGTGATTTAATTTTCTAGATATTGTCAGATATTCAAGAAGAAATCCTATTTTATAATTTCTGCTGAAAGACTAACTCGTATTCCATATAAACATTTAGTTATCCCCAATTCTGACTGAGTATATTTTTTTCAAAAGGGACTACTGTGTACACACGATGCTGTAGCACAGAAAGATTATTATCCACGTTTGTCTGAAATACCATTGGAAGTTGACGAGGACGAGGAAACTGTGAAAATAGTACAACTGGTCAAGTCGGACGAACCACTGGTACGTCAATTTGTAAAGGAATTGAATCGATTCGTGGGTACCTGAAGGTCCACCATGAGTGTGTGTGTCTGTAAACGTATGTTTGCGAGTATGTTGTGGTACAGCCTCTGAAAAAGGCTTAAAAATTAAACAACATAATTTATATTGAGCTGATTTAAGGAATGAAATGGTAATTAATTACAGTAATATAATATAGACAAATCGGTTGTCTAAAAATCAAAAAATTGTCACCACGAGTTTTCTAATCCTGCATGAATTGAACACACCTTTGAAAAGTATTCCAAATAAATTCCCTTAATCGAGAATTACAAATATCAATTCCTTGCTCTGTTTTCATACGATTTCTACATTTTCTTCTCATTTTTTTTTTTTCCTTTTTGCAATAAAACATGAGAGTTTGGAATCAAAGTTAAATCTGCAAATTTTTTCTATCTCGTGATCTCGTGGATATGGCGATTTCCAAGTAATCACGTAATTTGTTTTTATCCCATTACAAAACTTGCCTACGAAAATAAAGGGCGGTGACGGCGTTGAACCGATCGTGGTAAGTTTTCCCTTTGCTTTAGTTGTATAAAAACTGGCTTTTCAATATTATATACAAAATTACTGTATATAATTTAATGGATAAAAGAAAACAAATGCAAATGTTTCAATTTTAATTTAATTTTTCTTTATTCCTCAGCACCAGTATATACATATTTATGATGAATATATATTGTTGTATATTTTTTTATTAAGCTGGAATTATTTTTAATTAGATTTTTTATATGTCTGCATGTTTCTGTGTTGTGTACCGTTTTTTTTTTCTTTGTTATTTTAATATGCTGTAAATAAAGCATTTATTTTTCTAATTTTATGTTTTTGTGTTATTTTTCAAGCATGTGTTTCTATGCAAAATAAATTGCAATTTTATTTTTAAATTCTGTATTATAATTAATTCCTCGATTCACGTCCACAAACAGAGCATTTTCATCATCCAATTTCACAAATACCAAAAATCATTTATGTTTTTGCATTTAAAACAACAAAAAATTAATTAGTTCTGCATCATTCAAGTGGAAAAAAATTCATTTCATTTACTTTTGTCATTTCTTTTCCCTCTTTTTTTTTTCAATTCACAATATCATCACATTTACATTTGATAAATTTAGGGCGCAACTATAAAAACATGCGATATCACGAGAAAGATCGTGATAGCACGGATAATGCATGGCGGAGCAGCTGACAGATCTGGATTAATTCATGTTGGTGATGAAGTTTGTGAGGTGAATGGGATCAGCGTTGAGGGCAAAACGCCCAATTGTGTCTTGAAGATTCTTCAAAATTCCGAGGGCACAATTACTTTCAAAATTATTCCAGCTGATAGTAAGGGAGGAATGAGAGAGAGCAAGGTAAGAGCAAAAAAAAATATGCAAATATATTACTAATTAATATTAAAATCTGTGAGTGAAATGAAAATTCGTAATATAATTAACTGTCAATTTGCATATTCATAGAGAATGAAATTTTCAACTTCATTAATATACAAATTTTAATTACATAATAGGTTCGAGTGAGAGCGCATTTCACATACAAAGCAAGTGAAGACACATATATACCATGCAAAGAGGCTGGTTTGGACTTCAATAAAGGTGACGTGCTCCATATCGTTAGCCAAGATGACGCATATTGGTGGCAAGCACGTCGAGAAGGAGATCGAAATATGCGTGCGGGTTTGATACCAAGTCGAGCTCTTCAAGAACGCAGGATAATTCTCGAGCGACAACAAAAAGACAAGACTGATGATGATCAAGACAATTTGAGTAAGGGATCAAATAATGAAAGAATCAATAGCATGAAAGAATTCTACATTGACATTCACCATGATTTTATTGTTCTAACTGCTCCATTCTTCACTTATATCAATTGATTACCTAATGTTATAATATGTTTTATTGCTGCATGAATCATCAACAATTGATTGTTATTGATGGCCACTTCAATTGTAAATATGTGAATGAATCTAATCTTTGGCGTTGGTTAGGCTTGTGTTCTGTTCCAGTGCCTTTGCCTACATTGTGCCCCCGTCCCACTACCTCTTCTTCGCACGCTTCGCCTACAAAGTGCAACTTGCAAGGAGTTAAAACTAAAAAAATTATGTATGACGCTGCAGAGAATGATGATTTTGATCGTGAAGAGATACCCACTTATGAGGAAGTTGCCAAACTTTATCCAAGGCCGGGTCTTTATCGTCCAATTGTACTTATTGGTCCACCAGGTGTTGGTAGAAATGAACTTAAACGACGATTGATGGCAACTGATCCTGATAAATATAAAACAACAGTGCCATGTAAGTTATTTGTCAACCAACAAAGTTATTTAATTAAACAGGATAGTTCAAGATCACAAAGAGTATCTGCATCAATGCATAAAATCTTGCTTTTTTTTTTTCAATTATTAAATCAAACTGTTTCTTTGTGTCTTTGAATAAAATTATCTATTTTCAATATGAACTTTCGGATATCAAATAGAGACAATTGAATTATATCAAAATAATATATCAATAATGAACATAGAAAGTTATACTGAACGATTTGTTTTTTCTATTTTAAGATACATCAAGGCCACCACGACCGGGTGAAATAGACGGTAAAGAATATCACTTTATAACACGTGAGAAAATGGAAGAAGAAATTGAAGCTGGTAAATTTATTGAATATGGAGAATACAAAGGCAATTTATATGGAACAAGTGCTGAGAGTGTGAGCTCACTAGTTGATGCTGGCTATGTATGTCTTCTAAATCCACACTATCAAGCACTAAAAATGTTACGTACACCGCAATCAAAACCCTATGTGATTTATATTAAACCACCAAGATTTGAGATATTGAAAGAAACACGAAATGAAGCGCGAGCACGATCAACATTTGATGAATCCAATTCACGTGGATTTACTGATGATGAATTTAATGAAATACTTCATAGTGCTGCGCGTATTGAATTTTTATATTCTCATCTCTTCGACGATGTTATTATCAATGGCGATTTACCAATTGCATTTGAACAATTAGTATCAGCCATTCACAGGGTTGAATCTGAACCTTTATGGGTGCCGGCGTCATGGGTCCAGTAAACAGAATGAAAATATTAATAATTAAACAGAATAAACAATTTTTTTTTTCTTTCCAATTCCTCATTTATTAAATCGTCGAGTGCTGAAAAAATTCGTGGATGCATTTCCAATAGTTTAGTGATCTATTAAGAGTTGAAAATCGGAGTGAAAACTTCCTCGCGTCATGTTACAGCTGTAAATCCCTTCATCTTCCTTTTACTTAACAATGTGAAGTAAATTATGGAAAAAGCAGAATTAATTAGAGTACAAGAATTAAATTGACTTATTAATTCTCTGTCCATATTTTTACCTCGGGTGAATCCTCACTGCCACGAAGAACAAACATTGAAAGACATAAATTATGTTTTTGTGATGATTGCGCGCGAGGAGGATTACACACATTGTAACATATGAAAGAAAAAAGAGTGAGAGATGATAATGAAAAATGTTTTATAGATTAATTTTCAATTGATCCCCTTTGCGCGATAATTAACATGCTATGATGAATTCGACATAATGAATAAGAGCAAAATAGGAAAAATTCTGATTTAAAGAAAAGGGGAAAAGTGGAAAAATTAGATAAATCCCAATTGTTGTTGATTGTTGCCAAATAATTATTAATGAAAAAGAAAAAGTGAAAAAAAAAACAAATTTAATTAAACTATAAACTCATTCAAGTATTATAATTAAAAAGTTCCACATGTTGTATTTTCCACTTGACTATTTTCCACATCAAAGAAAGAATGAAAATAATAATGTCGGTAATAATAATTAAACAAAAAATAAATGAAGCTGCAAGAATGCTTGATTAGTTAATTGAAACAAACAAAAAATAAAATGTTATTATTATTGTGTCGTTGCATTGAAAAAATAAATGATTATTAACGATGTATAAATTGCATAATAAATATAAATCCAATCTGTATGTTGGTAAAATGATGTGGTTGGAATTTATATTACAAAAATATGAAAAATGCAGATGTGAATGTTTTTCTTGGAATAATAATGAATATGAACATAAGTTTAGAAAGTTAATTTTTGGCTTTACTATTTCATCCAGGAATAATAGATGTAGACACACATGTGCATGTGCGATTCAAAATATAAAATTCGTTGCGTATTTTGTCGCTTCAAAATTTTCGAGGGCAAAACGACGCGGAAATAGAACTTGCCAACGTGACTGTGTCGTTTTACCACACGATCCACCTTTGGCTCGTGATGAAGACACTTCGTTGTGATTTGTCGTCATCGTTACTCTTGACCCTTCATCAGATTCATCATAATTGAAGTTGAAAAGATAGAATTGAAATTGGGATAAAATAAGTGTGTGAAAATTTCTTGTTTTACTGAAATATTTTTATAATTATCATCTAATTTTCATTGTTGCAATTGAGTTTTGACAATGATTATGAATCAATTGATAAGAGGTGAGTCCCTTATGATTAAAAATAAAACATCGATGTTAATGTTCAGGAATTTATTCAGCTGATTTTAATTCATCATTGCGAGTTAATTTCTTTTTACATATTTTTTGGTTTTTCTGTTACATAATTTGTGTTTTTTTTATCTTGTCTTTATCATTTTTTCTTTTTTCGTGCAATGTGTGTACATTAATAGCCATTTTATTGCAAGGTTGGTGAAATCGATAAAGAACTCGTTAGAACACATAAAGCGAGAGAGATCTACAAAGTGCAGCGCCGCAATGTTTTGTGATGAGATGCGATATAATTTCCAGGTGAAGGTATCACCGCCTCGCACCTGAACATTATTCGCGCTTGCGTGTTATAATCATGAATCGCGTCAATTTAAACTTTATCCAGTTGAAAGAGTGACGGATAAGGGTGAACATCGTGAGTAATGATATGGTGTTAAATCGAAAAATTGCTGATATTAATATCATACCAGCATCGAGTTTTAAAATTTATCAGGTAACTAATTATTTTGTCTATTGTATTTTATCTATATTTTTTTTTACTTCTGCTTCTTGTTAAATTCAACCTCGTGCTCATGTGTGAACAATTATAAAAAAAGAAAATTATTTTTAACTGATAGACAATTTGAAATGGAATAAAAAATTGTTATTGATAATTTTAATAAAAATTGTGGAATTTAATTGAAATTAAAAATTGATTCTAATTTGTTTTTAGATTGTTGCTATATGAAATTTTAAACGAACTGTTGATTTGTTATATTGAAATAAAAATCTTGGAGATTAAAAATGATGAAATTGATGATATTAAGTTGGAAGATTTAAATGTTTCAAAATGTTTTATTGATACTTTGAGAGAATTTTTATTCATAGCTCAAGGATTTAGCTATGACTAAAACGAAAATGTTTATTCTTGATTGAAGAATACTTTATTTTTTTATTTTATTTTAGTGATGAAAGAACGTTTTTAGGTTTCGTTGCCAATCAAAACTATACAAATTCGCTCATAAATTCAACTAACCAATATTGAAGCAAAATTCATTTTATCATTGTTTAACATTTTATTTATTCAACTTTATCAATTTTTCATAGATCAAATATTTTATTTATGTATTTTATGATATCGATTTATAGGAGTTTAAATAATAATTTCAACAATAACACTGCGTTAATTTTTTGCTTGTAGAATATTAAAAATCTTCATTGAAATTTCATTACAAAAATTTTGAATTTGAATTGCTCAATTAAAAATTTATCTTTTAAATAACAAAATTATTTTCAATCAATACAAAACAATTTTTGTTTACAATAGTAAATCATATTTAAACATTTCATCATTAATTAACAATAAAAATTCAAAACGATTAAACACAAATCATCAAATTCAACTTTCCACAATCAATAAAAACAAATAAATCTTAATTCATAAAATATTCCATAGCATTCAATCTTTTCACACAAACAACAAATAAATCCTATTAATTTAACAAACTAGAAATAAATGTCGATCAATTTCCAAATAAAATAAAGAAAAAATTCTTCATCATCTTCAACCATTTCATATAAAACAAAAATTTCATAACTCCCATTTTTTCTCTATTCTTTTTCATTTTCCAAAATCATAAATTTAGTATTATAAATATAAAAATAATTCACACACAAATTACATCATGAACTTGAAATACATATAATATAATTTTGCATTCATATAAAAAAGTTCAATAAAATTCATTAAACTCTGCCAAATTCGCGTCAATTTTAATTCCAATGTTTGAATATCGTTATTTATAATCTGTCGAGAATTTTCATACAGTTGTGTTACTTCTCACGATCAAAAAGCGTGGGCATAACATCGATATAAATATATACACATATGTGATATACATAAAATTACGTTGACTATGCGCTGACGATAAATCTCTTGTCGGTATAGGTCGACTCATAGCTCAAGTCTTACTGACCACTTTGACACATTTAAAAGGTCCAAGGATATAAATTTTATCCATTTGAATAATGTGTTGCATTCAACAAAGTAAATCATCAACAATCAACTCACTCTTATCTCATATCAAAATATATTTATTAAATTGATATTTTATCATTCAAATATTATTCATTTTATTATTTTTTTTTCACTCTTATTTTATATCGATGATAAATCTATCCAATTTCTTGATGTCTATTATTTTTTCCCCATCACATGCAACACTTTTTTCGCGTCAATCTTGACATTGCTCAACCTTGAGCACGAAATATCCTCACAAGTTCATCCTGTAAAATAAAAAATATTTTTCTGTAGTGATCCTCTTCAGAATTTATTAATATTATTATCGTTGTTATTATTATAGTCGCATGTTGGAGGGTTTTCACCCTCAATCACTTGATATATAACACATGGATGTGATATTTTTCCACTTGTGGTAAATTTATCTTCTGTGAAAAAAATTGATGTGTTGTATTTGACGTTTTATTACTTTTTTCGTTTTATTGTTTGTGTTGGAGAATTGTGAGTCAGATTTATATTTTTTTATTCGTGTGGGGGGAACATCAAGAAAAAAATATTATTAGGAAAAAAATACAGTTGTTGTTTATTTGAATAATTTAAGGAATTGTTATTGATAATTTTTAGAATTTTTTTTATGAATTACAGGGGGAATAAATGAAAAATTATCTTTTTTTTTGTTTTATATATTTTTTTTTAACAACACTATTTTATACGAAATATACAGAGAGAATTAGTGATAAGTAGGTTAAAATAATTTGAGAATTTGATGCAGAAAAATAATTTTTGTTTATTTTTTTGTGTTTTTTCTTAATTAAGATTTTTAATGGAATTTTTTTTCAATTAATCTTACTGTGATAAATCGAATTCGTTTCCCCCGTGGGGATCGTATACACTCTGAAATAAATTTTCCATCCCTTGATATACGCTGATATTCAATGTGAACATCATACTCCTTCACAACCCCCGCCGGAGGCTCAATCAACGTCGAGCAATCATGCACGAAAGCTAATCAAACAACGCTTCCGGGTGTCAGTCAAGATTTGAAAATAAAACTTGACCTACTATACGTATATGGTGTCATAAATATTAACAGACAGCATTCGAGAAAAAAATCGAAGGGAAAATAAGGACATCGTGAAGAAATTGGGATTAATAATTGATCCAACTGTTTGAACAGTTAAATATTTCAATTTCAAGTCAAGCAAATTGTCGAATTGAATTTTTATAATTCTAGTTTTTTTTTTATAACTTCAGGGGGATGTTTCGCGGCACTTGTAAACGCATGCGCGATAGATCGTACGCTTTGTTTTATTTAAATTCTGTAAAGGAAACCTCAAAAAAATTACTAAAAATAATTAAACAAATTTTATTGATTTTTTATACCAATTTTTTTCCTTTTTTTTATGATATCAACGCATTTTTGTTTCTAATAATTTGTGGGAATTTGGATTCTTCTAAATTCTGGAAAGTTAAGATTTATTTTTTAGAAAATATTTTGAAAGTATTTTTCCTAATAAATTTTTCATGTGATAATTCTAAATGCGAATTTTTGTATAAAGAATTATTGCTCGCAGGGTAATATAAATCGAATGAACATAAATGGAAATTCAAAGTAGAAATGAAAATGAGAAAAATTTCGATATTAAATTTAGAATAAAATTCATACGGAATTTATTAGTTTCTTATCAAATTTAAAATTCATATTTTCAATGATATTATAAATCACAAAATTCTCCACTTGATTCATGTGATATATTTTTTTCTTCTCTGAAAAATTATCTTTTTGAGAATACAAAATATTTTTCAAAATTAATATTGCGTCATCAAATAGTTTCAATGTTCACTGATAGTCTTCATGGAACATAAAGAAAACTGTAAGTTAAACTCTAAAAAAATGTGGAATTGTGATGGAAGAAAAGTTACGATCCTAGCGAAACATTTTCCTCTTTACTACAATGACGATAATAAAATTTCTCACTCACTCTTCACATAAAGTTGTTCAACCATAGTGTAATCTTCTTATAAAAGCCAAAACTTCTTTCATGTTTGTTTCCTGAAAGTACAACAGATGTTAAAATGTAATTTGATGAAAGAACTCAAACGCAGAAATATGAATCATCTGATCCTATTTTAACCATTTCCGAATGTTATTTTATAAAACAAAAGAAATTCTCTCTACTTTTACAAATATTAAACTAAATATTACAATACCTAAAAAAACTATTCATAAATAAAATACCCTGAAAAAACTATTGAAGAATTTCCATTGAAATGTTTAAAGTAATGACATAAAATTTTCTCTTCTTCATAAATTATCTTCAGAATTTCTAAATAAGAAAAATAAATAACAATTAAGTATAATGTAAATTTAATTGTTATATGATATAAATGTAAAGACTAATTAATAAAATAAATTGATATTTGTAATATGACAATTATGACATTGATTAACAGATATGAAAATCATTTTGCAGCGTATGATGGAGATAAACGCGTCTACCGGAAGACGTTGGAATCTATCTGGTGTCTCAACGCATCGCGGGAGCTTCATCGGCATCCCCACGAGTGGAATACGTCTCCCCACTGCGTCAGAGCCAACCACTCACCAAGTGAGCATAAATATTTTCTCGCATTCTATTTCTCTGCTTCGTACTATTCTACAAACTCTTATATATCATTTGCTGCCACTCTTTATTCGTGTATTGCGCGAGTTAGTGACCACTCTTAATAATTTTTACTATTCATTTAATCAAAAATAATCAACAATAACATTAAAACAATCAGATAAAAAATTATTCGAAAAATTCTTAAATATAAAAGAATTTGTTTTTTATTACTTTTCATATAAGCGCAATTAAAAAAATGTAAAAATTCAAAATATTCCGCAGAAAATTCATCGAATTATTGACGAACACGAATGGAAACCAAAATCAAATGATAAAAAATTGTTTACATCAAACAATTGTTTATTACCAAATGACAATATTGGCTTGACAAAACGTCAATTATCACGTGAAGATGGTGAAAGTTCATATGGAATTCGTGAAAATTCAATAAAGGATCAATTGAGTGGACTGTCATTGCAACGACACAATAAAAGTTCTGGTTATAATTGTCAATTAGTGAATGGTCGTGGCGATGACACGACGCGCAATGGACGTGATAAAAAATCATTGTTGAGCAATAATAATTGGGAACGTCGTAGAGAGGTCGAGAGATCAAATTCGAGATCGAAAAATGTTGCAATTTCAAAGTCGTCAATTGTGTCGGACAATTTGAAAGAAGGTTGGTGGATTTTTCAAAAAAATATTTAGTTGAAAGATGGATGAGAGAAATTGTTTATCAAAGATATTTATCTTATCAATTCAACTGAATTAATTTCTTTCTCAATTAATTTTACATTAAGAGAATGGAAAAATTCTTCTGTGCTTACATCATCTGTGTCTTATACATAATCTACAAATTTTTCATTCATTTTTTAAGTTCTTTCCCCCCTTCATAGCACAAATTCATTTTTATTATTTTTAAACCCCCAAATTCAAAATTAATTTTGACTTTATTCCAAATACAAAAATACTTCAAAATTAAATAATAAACCCAACAAATATTTTTTACATAAAGTTATTGTTTACAATTTTTAATGAAATAACAAATTGAAAAACAAAAGAATTTTTAAATTATTACTTTAAAGTTGTGGCAATTTTAATAAGACACAAAAGTTTTAGTCTTTATAACAAATGTTGCATAAGTAATTTTAAATATGTCAATTAATAATCCTGCACTATTCATTAAGTGTATCATTGATGGACAGGTGTGTTTTACGTGCGTGTGACAATATTCCTCTCGTGATTGTTGACGCCAAACGAATGTATATTTAGTCATGTCAAGGTTGTGGGTTGTTGACGTTCCATTTTATTTAAAGTGTATAACAATAATATATTTTACAGGATTGGGATTTAATCCATCTGGCAGAGTCCCCATTGACGGAATACTGAAAAAATCATCATTAACACATGACAAATCCAATGAATCTAAATTGAGAAAATGTAAATTACCAACAAGTCGACGTGTACATGGTATTGTAACAAATTTGAGAAAGTCACCCAGCTGTCAAACACTTAATGTAAATTTAGATAGAAATTCCAGTGTTGATGTTTCATCAGTGAAGAAATCTGTGTCATTCAGTTTGGACACAAGTTTTACTGAAAGAAAATCACCATTTAATAAAAAAATTGCAGCTGTACATGAAGCCAAAGTTTATCGCAAAGGTGTTTTAAGAGGTGAATGGAGAAAAAAAAAAGTTCAATTCATTTGAATGAAAAGTTTTGTTACATTGAAATATTTTTATTTTATTATTATGGCAAATTTTTGAATTCATCTGTGAAGAGAAATTTTTTAATTGATGAATTGATATGAATTTTGTAATGAAAAGTATCAAGAAATTATTTTATTACTTATTTGTTTATTTTTAATATTTTAATTGAGTATTTTGTGAAAGAATTTTTGTTCCATAAAAACAATTTGGATTTGCAATGTTTCAGTATTGTAAAATCCAAATTTTTGCATTTTAGAGTGAGACAAAAATTTATTATTCACAGTGTCAGATGCAAAATTAGTCATTGAACCAAAAATAGTTTTCTCTCAAGCATAAATTTTATTTATAACGTAAATAAAATGCTAAAAGGTCGGATTTGCATTTGACATTTTATTTTATTTACCATCGAAAATTTGTTGAGGATTTTTTTTTCATCTAATTCATCAAAATTGTGAGCGAGTGTTTTAATCAGTGGTAGAAGTTACCAAATTTGAGATAATAAAAGTCAGATACACAAAAATGTTCTAGTGAGTTTGTAATTAGTTTAATTTAATTGCAATCTGATGATAAATAATTTTCATTTTTCAAATGTAAATTTAAACAAAAATAATTCCATTTAAATGACTTTGTCTGACTATTGATAAAGCTTTCTAAAGTTAGTTAATCTCAACAATTTATCGACGCAAATATTTATCTCTTTATTTAATAGTAAAAAGTGTGAGTTTATTGGATTTAGCACTGATGTAACAATTCCAATGTTCGGGTCAAGGAATTTGTCTGTGCTTCGATGGAATTTGATCGATACTTCATTTATAGTATCCAAGAAGTAAAAATTCACTTTTATCAAACACAAAAATTATAAAAAAATTCCATTATTAATATTCAATAATTAATAATTGACCCAAAATTCGATACAATTTTTAGTGAAAGATAAAAATACGAAAATAAATCAGACAATAAAACTTTTCAATTATAAAAATTCAGTGAAATTGTCCAATTGTCTTCTTCAAATCAATTCAAATATATTTCATAGTTTTAAAAATGTACTAAAATTATATAAATATTTTTTAATGTAACTTTAAGTTCTCTCTTGTGTTAATTAATTGATAATTGTTCGTAACATAATCAAAACTCTACAAAACATATCATAAAATTCTACATCTTAGAAAAAGTTTCATAATCCATCACGCAATGTTTAAATTGTAGTATTATGTACATAAACTTATAAAAGTGCTATTTTAAATCGTTCACTAATTCCCATTACTTCATTCACAGATGTTTATGACGTAGTGGTGCCAAAGAAAAAATCCACTGAATTATCATCATCAACAAACAAAGAACCGATGATGAGTCAATCACTTCTCAAAGCAGCAAGAGATGGTGATGATCTAGTTTTTACTGACATTGCAGCAAGAATGCGACGTTCAAGTCACGGTCATTATGTAGATGTCAATGCAACTGATTCTAGTGGCAGGGTAAGAACTAAATGAAACTTTCACTTTGAATCCTATAAAATACATCACTAATTTTCCATTCATAATTTATCTTAACATTTATTTTTCAAATGAAAATTCCAACAAATTATCTATAAATTTAATGACAAATATTTATTCTTCATAAACACAATTCCATCATGAATATAAATATTTACAATTTAAGAATTACCCTCACATCATAGAATTAAATGTTGATTATTTAATTCTAAGAAAATAATTATTCTTCAAAATTTAACTTCAAACATTCTGAAGAATAAAAAATATATTCTCCAAATTGTAACAAGAAACATAACACAAACATTTCTGAAAATAGAAAATTAAAAAAGGAAAAGGGGGGAAAAGAATTAGAAAAGTAATTTTTTGTATTATTCCAAATTTTTATCGTGACTTCCTTTAATTAAAAATTTTCTTTTAATCGATTATTATCTTGTTAATATTCATCCAAAGTTGTTTTGTCAATAGACAGGAGTTTGTTCAAAGTCTTTCATTAATCGTCGCGTGTGAGTATAATTTCCATTTGCGATCATACACCAATCGATATTGAAACATAAATTCTATTTAATTGCCCCTTTCGTGTGATAACACGCGATTATACCGGAAGAACTTCTTCATTCTTTTTACTTTTAATTTTCTTCACTTCTTTCACTCAATTTTTTTTCTTTATTTCTCTTTTTTTCTCTACTTCAACGAGAGAGTTCAGCTTCCTGAATGAATTCCAATGAGTTTCGAATAGCATTTAAAATTATTTTTAGTTTATACTGTAAGCATATTGAATGTATATAGATCGAGTTTGTTACGTAGGCTGGAAAATTTATCACCTACAAACGATATTTATAAAAGTTTAAAGCGCCAAATAAAGAGGACAGCTCATACTTGGTTCAAAAATTGCGCAGCTTTTATTCAATGATTCAATTGAATGATGAGGAAAGAATTTAGAAAAATTTATGGCAAAAAAAATTGGAACTTTATCTGAGTAGAATTGAAAGTTTATGAATTTTATGATGATTTATCAGCATTGCATGACATCACCTGATGTTCTATGCTCCATCTCGAATTATAATCTTTTCTTATAACCTTACAATGTTACGAATTTTTCTATTTCTAAGACCTGACGTGAATCCACAATCCAAAAAAAAATGGGTTTGGACTGTCTAAAGCCTCTTTTGTTTCTTAATTATAATTATTCATTATCATACAACTTTGTGAATAATTGAAACTGAAAATTTTCATTAATTTTCATTATTGATTGACCTGCAGTACCTCTGACCCAATTTGAAATAATCGAAAAGTGAGAAAGTCGTCTCGAGGTAATTGAAAGAGGAACATAATGCATATTCATCTTTATAGATCGGTTGATTATTCTTTCTTATCTAACAGTTTGAATAAATGAAAAAAATCAATGAAAATTGTCGTAGATTTTGATCATTCATCATCATCATTAACCTTTGATATCTACAAACCAATTTGGAATAAAAAAGAAGTAAAAACAAGTGTCATTAGGTAATTAAAAGACTAAACTCGAGCATATTCATTTTCATCAATTGGATGATTATTATGCAACCAGTGGCTCAGTCACATTTACAATAAAAAAATTATTAACAATTACACGAGACAATCGATGGAATTTTCCAATACGAAGTAACAATAACTAAATCTACCAACTATCTAAAAACCCATTTTTCTAACTCAATAAACCTTGAAAAAATATTTGCAGAAAAAAATTCAGAGAAACAATGAATTCATTTGCATTATTGATTCTCACAAACAATTAATTGTTTTCCATTTTATCTTGCAATTATATAGTTTAGGATTCCACAAGGGAATCCCTAAGAACACAATAAAAATTCTATTCATGTTTGTCCAAGAAAAAAGTGACGTCATGTAATTTATGAGGTAGCTCATTCAAAATAAAAATAATGTAAATGAAAACAATGAATATGCAAATGGTTTCAAATATATTTCACAGAATAAAACAAAACTCACACACAATTGTTTCATTTTCTTTTTTCTTTTCTGATAATAACCACTTGTAAGATCAGCAGAATTAGGGTCAGCGTCACCGTTTGTTATGTCTTTTTACACTGAATTAAAGACACATGGTCAAGGTCCACCACATTCCATCAACGTGAATGTTGTTTAGCTCCTTAAAGATCTATTTTGGATTATGCATGGCAAAGCTAATTACTTCTCTTATATATTTTTGCTTTTTTTTTTTCCTATTTCTATTCTCAATAGAATTTATGCAATGAATTAGTATTCAGGGTCTTACATTCTGCACTGCAGATTTTAATTGCCACTATAACAAATATTTCGTAAGATAAAAGACGATTGTCGTGATTTTGCATTGATTATTTATCATCATATTGAAATAAAAAGAAAAAAGGTTTCTGTCTAACCTAGACTATATTAATAATTGAAAAATTGTTTAATTAAACATCAAACCCTACTTAGATAATCGACAATTATCAATACACAATAAGATAATTCAAATAATCAGAAATCTAAATTTTTCATAACGTCCATATTGTTTCATAACCTCTTTAAATCCTCCGCCATGCCAGGATATCCAAATAATTATCAAAACAGACACAAACAGTAATATAATAAAATAATTTCTGTATAATGGAATGCATCAATCATGAATATACAGCGATAGACTTCATAATTGATCAAATATGAAGAGAAACCTGAAATTCAGAGATATAATTCCAATGTTACAAAATTTATATCAACTCAAATAAATCAATAGCGATAATAATATTAATAAACATAACAATGGGCATTAAAATATTAACAAATACAATAGAATTATTAATCGATAAAATATAACAATAATCAAATTACCTTTTAGTTATATGAATGACGTCAATCATTAGTGAGGATAGGATTAAAATCTTTGTAATTGGAATTTACGTAATACGCATATGGCGCTTTGAAACTCTGTTGCATTGACTTGTCATCAAAGCCTGCAAACAAATAACACATGTATAATGTACATGTGGATTAAAAACAGGAAAAAAAAGAACAAATAAATGAATTTATCTCATGTATGAATGTGTTTGTGTTTAAACTAGAGCGCAATCAGCTACGTAGCTGGTAATGGTGCTGATGAGATGCTGGAAATTGCTCTTTCTCTACCTGGTATCAATCCCAATCTACCAGACAATGAAGGAAATACACCTCTACATTTTGCTGCACAAGCTGGTAATCAAATTTAAAAAAAAATATTCATTAAAATAGAATTGAATTGGGAATTGATTTATTTATCAATCCAGAGCTTTTTTGCCAATGTACACTGAAAAAGGACATCATAATCCTAACTTTGGAATTTTTGATTGCAGGATATAAATAAAACTTATTATTAATATTGTTCATGTGGATTAGACAATTATTCTCTACATGCAAAGATATATTCAACTGATTTGTAATTTATAACAGATTGAATGAAGAACATTAATCATTGCAACATTTTTTTATTTTACTTCTTTTTCTTTCAACTTCATCTGTGTATAACTCCAAGTGTTTAAATTATGTTGGTTTGTTTTTTACTGATAGATTGAGGAGCAACTGTATTGTGTAGAATAATTTTTTTTCGAATGGATATTCAAACAAGAATAAATGTTAGTAGCAAAGTGACAATAATATTTAGGATTAATATTGAATTAACAATGTTGGCTTTTACGTAATGTCCATCATCATTAAATCAACATAGAAATGATGACAGAGCTGTTACATATTTGCAGTGTTATAGCTAATCAATTGATTATAATTAACAGAATAATTTTCCTGGTTTAATTAATCACCACTTTAATTAAAAGAGAATAATGTGCATGACTGATCAGGTTCAACATAATTGACATCATTCAATAAATAGCATTGCTGGTAGTCTAGAAAATTTAATTCAATATTTCAAAGTTCTGTTAATATATCATAAGTTTTTTTTATTTATAATCAAATTAAAAATTATACTTTTGAATAGAATTAGAGTATCAATCCTTGACTGAAGTTGATGTTGATAAATGTTAATTATTTGTAAGAGCACTTTTCTAATTAAATTAAATCATTTAATAATAATTGGATATTTCTTTTGTTTTTGTAAATTAGGACAGGCTGAGTCATTAAATATTTTACTGCAACGATGCACGGGTATTGAACTCGATGCTCGTAATATCCTTGGCTTTACTCCACTAATGAAGGCCGCAATTCAAGGTAGAACAAAGTGCGCTAAAATCCTTTTATTTGCTGGTAAGTTGAGTTAAATCAATAATGAAATATGAAACTCCTGGAATAAATTTTCTACTAAAATACCATGAAAAAAAATAAACTAAAAAAAGATATTACAGACACGTAATAAATTTTAATTAGGCGCAAATCCAACACTACGAGATTATGGAAAAGGTTTGAAAGCTGAACAGTGGGCGAGATATTGTGGTAGACATGTTTGTGCTGATATTATTGAGCGATTTTCTCGACATAGATTAATGGAAAAAACTTCATGTCGATGGGGCAGTGAACCAGAACTCGCAACTAAAGTTCTTCAAGGAAAGGTAGAACTTTAATAAATCTTTTTTTTCTTTCATCCAAGTCTTTTATGACAATTGAATTCTTCGACATTTCAATTTGGACTTCTGTCCATTTATATTGGTAAAAATAATTCGATTAATTAAATTATATTAAATATCTGTAATTACTATAATTGAGATTCATCAAATGCTCTTCTGATTATATAAATGATAAATTAGCTTATCAAAATAGATTACAATTTGCCATTTTCAAAATGTCCAGAACTTTATGAAAGAACTTATGAACCTGTTCAGTTAATGCTACAATTGAATAATTTTTTAATCACAGGTAATACCAATGACTTCAACACAAGCACCAATGCAATCATCTGGATTCAAATCGAAGATAAAACGTGTATTCAAAAGTTCTAGTTCAGATAAAAGTTTTTCTCTAGTCTCACAATTAACAAATGCTGCATTATGTGCAAGTACACCAGCACTTCCAAAACCTGGTGACATCGTACCAGTCAGAAGTCTCATTCGTCCATTGATCGTTCCACAATTAAGGTAATATACCACTAAAATACAAAACTTTCTAACAATCATTATTCAACAGAAAATAACTTTGTCATTGATCATTATCTACAAAGTTTTCATGTTCAATTTATTTCAGAGTAACGTTGGTAACACCTGCGGATTTAATCGAAAAAAATGAGTCAATTTACATTGAAAATGATGATAGTGTAACGGTAAAACCATCAAGAGCGAAGAAAAAGAATAAGTAGCGTTTACCTAGACGATCATCATTAATAATTGATTGTTGTGGTCTACATAATGTTGGTGTTATTGAAGAGAAACAAAGATGTGCCTCGCGTTCGCTCGCTGGACGAGTAACGCCATAATGACTGGATAATATCACAAACTTCGCATTTCATTCATTTGTATTGTAATATCAAAACTATTTCATGAGTTCGCTTGCTTGTGTATAAGTTTATGAAAGTGTACGCGTGTATAATGTATTCTCACTTTACAAATGTTTCTCACAAAATTTTACGGCCGACCATTTGAAATCGTTCAGAGCCGGTGCATTACGATGTGTAAACATATAATAATTATTTTTGGAACATATTGGAAAACATAAAATGTTTAAAAGCCTCTCATGCGAATGATGTTACATTTAATCGTACTCAGAAACATTTAAATAACACACTTCATTCTGTTTATCATAAAAATTATATACTGACAATTATTAAGTACAAAAATATTATATTTAATATTTAATATTTATATATTATACATTTATCGACGTTATGTGCAAATGGAAATTGTTATTTTGGCACAAAACTAATTTTATTATAATTTAAATCGAATTTGTTTTGTATATTATCATCTAGCACGTCGAATTTCTCGTTCTCTTTTACTCTTTTTCAACGATAAAATTTTTCTTGTGCTGCCAGAGGCGCTCTTCGTCCGTACCCTTGACTTTGTCCGGATGATATTCTTTGGATAAACTTCGCCATTTGGCTGTGAGATCGCATTGCGACGCGGTCTGAAAAAGACCCAACACCTTAAAATGATTGGGAGAATTAATGATAAAGAATAGTTAATTTAATGTATTATATTTGTATTAAAACAATATTTTATACTAATTGTGAATGAATTTAATTCTTCATACGGATCAGATGGATCTATTAATTGTCGCCAGGTTACCTAGAAACCTTGTTGCATCATTTGATCCCATATTGCGCAAAAAGATTATTGAAAACGGAAGATAAAAACATAGAAATCATCTCATTAAATCCCTTTTTATAATTGATCGATTATATAAAATTATTATTCAAAATACAACAGCAGAAGTTGTATAATTTGATTGGACCCTTCCCTTTGAATGGACCAAAATTTATGCAATTCTCATCCAGATGATCTTTTTCTAAATAGCTCGGAAGATATAGATGATAAATATTACAAGGAAACATTTGAGACTGAAGTGATAAATATTTTTGTTCTTTATTTTTTTTTTCACATGAAAAACATGGAATGTTTAAAAAGCCTCTCATACAAATTTCATTACATTAAAATTGTGTTTAGAAACAATAAAATAACAAACTTCATTCTGTTTACCATAACAATTATATACTGACAATTATTAAGTACACAAATATTTATTCAATATTTTATATTTATATTTTATATATTTATGAGACAACCTTATGCGCAAATGCGCGAATGGAAGTCAGCGTTTTTGACACGAAGTTAATTCTATTTGAATTTAAAACTAATTCGTTTTGTATATTATCATCCAGCACGTCGATTTTTTCGTTGTCTTTTACTCTTTTTACTGGATAAAATTTCATATGCCTGTTGAATTTCCATAAATTTCTCTTGTGCTGCCAGACGCTCTTCGTCTGTGCCTTTAACTTTGTCTGGATGATATTCCTTGGATAAACTTCGCCATCTAGCTGTGACATCACTTTGCGACGCGGTCTGGGAAAGACCCAACACCTGAAAATGAGTGGAAGAATTAATGATCAACAATATTTAATTTAATGTAGAATATTTCTATCAAAATATTTTATACTAACTGTGTATGCATTCAATTCTCCATGCGGATCGGATAGATCTATTAATTGTCGCCAGGTTGCCCAGAAACCTTGTTGCTTCATTTGATCCCATGTTGCCCAAAGAGATGTCTATAAACAATTAATGAAAACATAGAAATCATCTCAATAAATCCCTCTCCATATTAGATATATTATAAAAATTAACCATTCAAAATACGCTAACGGAAATTGTATAATTTCATTCAATAGATCCAACTGAATTTGAAACATTTACGATCTCATCAACTTTCCAACTTATCTTTCAGTAAAAACTCATATCAATTCAGTAAACCAACTCAATTTCAACACATTTTTCTATCAGAATTGTCCTATAACTAACAATTTCTATTGATTTTATGTAAAATACGACCCGCATCGCATCATTTCCATCATGAACATAAATATATGGAGGTCATTTAATGCATTATCATGAAATTATCCCTTTGCAACAGAATTTCACATCAATTTCTTTCTAAATCTATCGAATCTCGATGCAATTTTTACCCAGAACAATCAACAAAGAAAGATTTATGATCCTGTACTACAACATTGTTCAAAAAAAATATTAATTCACCTTGAGATCCAACCACATTGGCGATCTAAAGAAATGTTTCACAGCCTCTGATAACTTAATTTCTTCACCCTCACTATCAGTGATGACAGCATTCCAATAGAAATAACTGGCAAATAATCCCAGATATAAAGCAATACCAAGAATGAACACAATGCTTCGTTTTGTAACCGAACGCTTCTTTCTACGTTTCAATCTCCACTGCTTGCTGAACGTATCAAATCCCAAACAAGAAGCCACAACCATAACGCTCAACCATACATTATCATCTCCAATATAATACATCGTTGGATACATCGCATATGAACATATGAGTGGTGCCCATATCGTTCCTTGCTCTCTTCCAACATTACCAACGAACCAAACACCTGAAAAGTATTATAAATTTAATTAAATAACTAAATTTCGTTAAATATTGCTGACATCAGGTTCATCAGATTGAACTTATGATGTAGAACAAATGTTTATACATACCCAATGCAATTGCTGCAGGAATTAAAATAATCAGTGGCCGAAAGTTGATTCCATATAATTCATCTTGTGGTATGGCCATCCATAATAATTCTGCCCATAAATATCCTGTGATTATCTGACCGACAAAACGCACTGTCGATGATGGTGGCTGAAAAATTGAAATACAACTGAAACGTTAGTTAATTATAATTGACTATCACTAAACAATTTATATTATCAATCCACATTATATTATTGGAACAATTTTCATTGACTTATTGATAATCATTGTATATATCATTGACAATTGCTTAAGCAAAATAATTTAACAAAAAAATCTATTGATTTCATCGAAGAGACCTCGTGAAGAATCCAAACGCGCTTCGAACAAAGAATCAATGGATGCAATAAGGAAAATATCGGCATGACCCAAATAAACTATTTCGGTATTGGAAATATTTTAACGACCCACAATGGCTCTTCAACTGCTAATAAACGTGTTTAACATTACCTTTTTATTCTGTTTAACTTGCAATTTGAATCGCTCGATATAATTCGGTTCATCATTCGCATCATCTACATACGATGACAATTTGAATAAATCTCGTAACCATCCTAATCCAAAGTAGCCGCCAAGTGTTGATAAGCATATGAATGCATGCGCATCACGTTCAAGATAAAGATGATGTGCTCCAAAAAATCCACCAAATAACCACCAAAAATATGCCCAGAATTTTGATTTGCTATTTCTCTTCATTGTCGATGTGGTTCCACCATTTAAATTCAATTCGTTCTTCATCATTTTTTTCTGTAATGATATTCTTATGTTCTCAATAATACACAATTTCCTTCGTCAATTTTACTCTTCTCACACATTCACACGTTATCAAACCAACAAATGCATTTAACGAAAGTTGATAAGCTAATTTTTGCATGTACTTTTAAACATGCAAATATAAAACAATTGAAAGAATAAAAATATAGATAAACTTCTTATATTTTTTTCATTCCAATCATTCATAATATATATTCAAATATGTTCCCTATCATTTTCTCTTCAACAATATTATTCAGATCACATCACTGTATATTCCTTCGTATTAAATCAAGGTCAAATATTTCGAATCCTTCACTATAAAATCGCTGTATAAATATAAAATATAACTGTATCAAAATTTGATTGTAAAATTTCTATTGTCACACAAGTAAACTTGCGTGCTAGTTTGAATAACGACACGTAGTCACGACCGGTTGGTGTACACTGAATCGTCACAGGTCGTTATGAAGAGGAAAAAAAAAAAGAATAACGTGGCCTTACCGCTGAAAATTGTAGACTGGTCCAATAAGAAACTAACGGTACAATTCATGCTTGGATATGAAAATGGGAATGTAAAAGGAGTGAGGGGTCTGGTGTTTGACGTGGTAGCCCGTGACCCCCTCAAGGCAACGCATGCTTCAATCTTGACCATGAATGGACCCAATACAAATGTATATACCTGGAATAAACACAAATATGAAGATATATAGTAATCTTGAAGAATTATAGACACTCATATAAGCTTAGAGCCCTAGAGCTACCTGAACCCAAGTACTTACCTGAACCAGTAGATGGCTGCACCATAAATATAAATGCTGATGTATGGTGTAATATTTGTGATAACACTACCGGAGTAATGTTGCATGCTGATGGTATGCGATCATCAGCATGAATTTACAGCACCCAGTTCTTTTTGGACAATCAGAGGATACCTAAACACATGCAATTATTTACACAAATTTCGTCTCTTAAATGCAACAGATTTATGTATATAATGAATTACCTTCAAGTACTTGTAATGTTTAAATATTTGTGAGCTAATATTTCTGACCTGTGAAATGAATAACAAATAATTATTTACTTCAAATTAAATTTTATGACACTGTAATGAAATGAAAAATATACCATGTTAATTATTGTACAATGATTCCATCATATTGGTAGTTGTTGGTTAATTCTCATTATTCCAATCTCATTAAGAGAACATTTTTACAAAGACGTTCAGTCCTGAGTGCTGAACTCACCCCCATTTACTCAGATACTGCGTTTTAATCCTCGCAACCCTCCGATAATTCGTAATATATACATTGAAAATAATTTGTGTGCTGTTACTCATTAGTAGGAAGATATTGATAGGATATATAGGCCTAATTGCATATAGATCATCCTTATTGATAGGTAAATTATTCCATTTGTTTGAGTAGGTATTCTCTTATCAATGAAAGAGAAAATTGGCACTGAATTTGGGGTCACCACTAGTCCGAACCAGCACAAGCAGGATATCAAATGGAGTTATGGTGAACCAAGCATACACATTAACAGAGTCTTCTACCATTCAAGGTCAATAACAACCGTTTATTTGAGGTTCAAAAGAATTCCGAGCTTCTTTGATGAAGATAAAGAATTGTTTATCAAATTAATGTATTATAAAATCATGAGTATTTGTATATTCATTCTCGTTGTTTAGATGCAGTATGTGTTTGTACTGTTTGTTATCTTATCACTTTCGTGGCCGATGAGTCGAAAGAATGAATTTGTTATCATGACATTAACAAGTAGGACAGAGCTACCCGATTATTATTCAAGTGTTGATTCATACACCTGTGTCTGCGAAGGGCACAGGTGGCAAGTACGTACTTGTTGATTACACATTCAGATCAACAAAACATTTAATAATATTGATGTATATGGGACTTTCAGATGAATGCGAGAACAATTTTGTATGTTTAACCTTAAACTGCAGGAGTTTCATTGATAAAGTTCTGTGATTAATTCCGGATTTATATTTGTTGTGATAAAAACAGGGGGAATTATATTATTATTAAATATATGGAAAAATATGCGATGAAAAGTAAGCGGTTGAAGAAATAAAGACTGTTTTACCGACTATGGGTTAGTGTAAATTCCGCTTAGATTGTTGTCGATAAGTGGACTGCGATAAAATTATCCTCTAATTTCTGCTAACTTCAGACTCATCACTAAGGCGAATGCTGTGTTTTTGTCTTCGTCTTACTGTTACAAGAAAGCATAATTTGTCTCCGTTGCATCTTTTCCTCTTCTTCATTTGTAGTGCTGTCCCTTAAATATTTCCCTTGTTGTCAACACAGACATGCGCAGAAGCAACAACATCGACTATTGGATTAAAAATATTCAATAGAACTGTAAAATACATATAAAGCCGTAAAATGAATAAATCAGATACTTTTCATCAATGATAATTCATAACATGACGATAGTTTTAGAGGTTATAACGTCCTTGAATGGAAAGACGAAAATTCTTACACAAATGAACTTGGTCAACATCAAAATGGCGCGTGCAATAAGAACACGTGTACGCTATTGTGTTGACCGGTGAATTGTGATAATTTTTTGATACATTCTAGGCATTGGCAAGTTGAATAATTTCCAACACGATCCGATGTAAACATTAAGAAAAAACCTCCATGCAATGGAAGAGAGTCGAAATAATTTATTGAGCCATAAACAATGGCGACGAATAGCAAAAAAACTGCGACGAAAACGTTTACGCCGAAATGCAGCTCTAATAAGAGAAGATGAAGAAAAACAGTTGAGGGCGGCACTTGAGCGAAGCGCCAACTATTTAAATTGGATGGAAGAACAAGAGAAATTGGAAAAAGAACGAGAAATAAAAGAAGCAGAGGAGCATGCAGAGCAAGAAAAATTATGGCTCGAAGCAGAGGTATAAATTACAAGAACATAAATTATGCTGTAGTTTTTTATTTCGGCTTATTTTTCTCGTATCATTTTCATTGTATCATAAAATAGTTATATGGGCAATTCTATTTCAGGTGAAAGCACAAAAAGTCTGGCTGGAAGTTCAAGAACGTAGGGCAAAAGCGCGTCATGAACAATTACAACAAGAGGAAATTATAAGAAAAGAATTTGAAGCTAAACAAGAAGTATTGAGAAAGAAACGTGAAGAACTTGATCGTTTGAAAAATGAAGAATTGAAACGTCAAGAAAATATTGAACGTGAAATTCATGACTACATTGATAATGGTGCAAAAACACCAGAAATATTACGAATTATCACTGATACTCAACCAGGAAAAGAACCCTGTCCATTTTTCTCCAAAACAGCTGCTTGCAAATATGGTGATACATGTTCACGTAATCACCAAAAATATGCTCTGAGTAAAACTATCCTTGTACCTGGATTTTACAATCATTTTTCCTTGGAGAAAAATACCGCTGAATATGATACAGATATTTCTTTAGAATATGAAAGTTCTGAAACTCGTGATCATTACAGAGAATTTTATAAAGATATTATACCAGAATTGGAGAGCTTTGGACATATAAAAACTCTGAAGTGTTGTAGCAACAGCGAAATTCATCTTCGTGGTAATTTATACGTTGAATATCACACGGAAAGAGAGGCAGCGCGAGCTTGGCGACGACTTAAAGGTCGTTGGTATGGTGGTCGACAGATCAATTGCGAATTTGCACATTTTAAATCATGGCGAAATGCCGTTTGTGGTATGACCAAGTGTCCAAAAGGTCGTGCCTGCAATTTTCTCCATACACTAAGAAATCCTGGTGATAATTACGACATTAAAAGTCCACCAAGATGGGCAAAGAAACAGGATCGCGAATCTTCAAGCAGCAGAGGAAGTAGAATAAATGAAGATGAATCAACAAGAAGTCACATTAGAGATGAACGTCGTAATTGGCGTTGGTCAGAATCACCCCAACCAGAAATAAAATATGAACGTTCTGAAGATGAACGACGTAAACGTCGTGATAGTTCACGACGTGAAAAACGACGTTCAAAGTCACGCGATCGTCATTCAAGTTCAAGAAGTTCACGATCAAAAACACATAAAAGTTCATCAAGAACTCCAAAACGAAAAAAACGTCATCGCTCAATCGACAAAGGATCCAATGAAAATTCAAGAAAATATAGTGACACGAATAAAGAAAATGGCAATGATTGTATTAAAAAATCAAATAAAAATCAATCAGAGTCACAAAAAATTGAATCACAACAAAGTTTACAAAAAGATAATCAATCATACACGATAACAGAAACGTCCAAAGATGCATCAGCGAAATTACCATCGATAATACATACAGAAGGAAATGACTGGGACACAACAGATTCTGATAATGAGTGAACAATAAACGGCAGAATTCACAAATGACTGAATAAAGTTACATATATTTTGTAAAAAGAAAGAGCCACCAAAGTTTATTGAACTACAATAATGTATCCTTTCTTCTATTTATTCATTTGTCATTTCTATCATTCATTACTTCGAATTCAATTCAAGATAATATGTATTGATTTATTGATATTGTTTTTTTTAATATAAGATATTATTATCAGTGAAATATGTGGGCTATTGGATCTCATAGACGCTGTGTCTATCAGATTACACATCATAGATATGAAGTATATTTAACCCGGAAATCTTCCAATCCATTGGTAATTCATTCATCATGTTCAAGTTGATTGTTTGTTGGTTGTTCTTTTCATGTGTCATTATTTCAACTTATGGATTTGGATTTCGGGGCTTTCATTACGAAAGCCCACTCGATCCCATAATCGACAATGCTTCACGTCATAATATCCTTGAAAAATGGATTTTACAACCGTTAAATCATTTTGATGTGCGTGATAATCGTTCGTGGTCAATGAGATATTATGAGAATGATGAATTTTATAATGGAACAGGACCAATATTTATTATGCTCGGTGGTGAATGGTCAATTTCACCAAGTTTTGTACAATCTGGTTTAATGTACGATATTGCAAGTACTCATGGTGCAATGATGTATTACACCGAGCATCGTTATTATGGAAAGAGTAGACCAGTAAGGTGAGAAATAACTTTATTTCCTGCAATTTGTCAAAGAAATTTATATTTTATATTTTATTTTCCATGAAACTTTGATCCTTTTTTTAGATATCCTGGATATTCTTCCTAAATATATAAACATTTTATTTTTCATGGCTTTACAGCAATACTGAACCCGAAAATATGCTGTTCCTAAATGTCGATCAGGCGTTAGCAGACATCGCATTTTTCATTGAAACCAAAAAAATTGAATTGGACAATTTGAATAAAAGTGTCATTGTATTTGGTGGTTCTTATTCTGGAAATATGGCAGCTTGGTCGAGATTAAAATATCCACATCTAATTCAAGGAGCATTGGCAAGCAGTGCACCAATTCATGCTAAAGCCGATTTTTTCGGTTATTATTTGAGCATTACAAAATATCTTCATGAAGTCAAACTTGTAATGTTATTTTCAGTATTTTACAAAATTTTAAAATTTATTTTACAGAGTATTATGAAGTTGTTGCTAATTCATTGAGGAAATATGATGAGCAATGCGTTGATGATGTTAAAAGTGCAATTGACACAGTTGAACTTCTACTTTCTAATAAAGACGGCGTGCAATTACTCCAGACCAGCTTCAAGTGATTTTATCAATTATTTTTATGTTATACCTCCGCGATACGACATTATTAATAAATTCGTGTATTTATTTACAGCCTCTGTCATATTCCGAATATTACCACAGTCAGTGATGTGGGATGGATCATGAATGCAATTGCTGAAGTAAATATTCATCAATAATTCTTCAGATTAATTTTTAAATACATTTCTGTAAACAGGAAATAAGTTATCTAAATCTTTGATACTGGGATTTTCTTCTTCTTGAATTTCTCAATGATAGAAAATATTTAATTAAATAATGCGAATATATAAATTCAATTATATTGATGATTAAACTACAATTTATTTGTATTGATACATTGCATTTATTGCTATAGATATTCGCTGGTGCAGTACAGTATGACGCAGTGGAATCAAATGGAAAAACCAAGATCGCTAATCTCTGTGATAAAATGATGGATTCTAATGTTGAAAGTCCATTTCACCGACTTGCTAATATTATCAGAAAATCTAAATGTACTGATTGGAGCTACGACAACTTTGTAAAGACATATAAAAATAGTTCATGGGATTTCAGTCAAACAACTGGTAAGTTTTGTACAGTTGTGGAAAAAACATTTTATGCATATGCCAAATTAATTTTTTTCACTTTCTAATTTATGGTTTTTTATTTTTTTTTTTTGTTTTTTGGTAATAGTGCGATTGTGGATTTATCAAACTTGTACAGAGTATGGATATTATCAAACAAGTAGTAGTGTCAATTCTACATTTGGAACACTTTTTCCTCTACAATTTTTTATACAAATGTGCACCGATTTATATGGAAATTAGTGAGTAAATTATTATGTAATTGATATGTAATTATAAAACTCGTTAATTTAGAACAGATTATTCGTTACTTAAGTTGAGTACTCAAGTTTGGTACTCAACTTCCTCAACCAGGTTTCGAAAATTCATCGTCCTTTATCGTTTTATAATTGACAAATTGTCTGATGACGATATTAATCGCAATCTTTATTAATTCTTCACGAATTCGCGTTATTTCTTGTCATAAATACTGATAATAATTGATAATATTTGTATAATTCAATTGATTCACCTTGACGTTCATCATTTTCATCTTATTTTTCGTTTCTCGGGATTTTATTCTTTGATAATAAATTCAGAAACACGATCGAATTCATTTCTGATTGAATAATAATACTTTTTATGTGTAATTCCACTCACTAGACATTTTTTTCTCACAAATAATAAATGAAAATTTAATATTTTCGCATTCTATCTAATAGGAATTAATTTTTACCTAACCGAATTCAATTGATACAAGAATTTTACGTCTGAACTCACAACATTCTCGAAACTTTTACTCTTTTGCCAAACAAGATGCGAATGAAAAAAAAAATCTGACCAATTGTCTAATTGAACTTTGGAAACCGCCAAAATTTTCGTTTATGTTCAAACAGAAAAGATTTTATTACTGTGATTTTGGTTTGAGAATTCTTCAATTATAATAACAAGATCGAACATGAAATTAAATATGAAGATTACAAAATATTAAGTAACATTGAAAATGATTTCAGTTATAACGCACATTTACTGAATAGCAGCGTCAGACGTACGAATGTCATGTATGGTGGGCCTTTGCCTGATTTAAAATATGTCATTTTTACAAATGGAAATATTGATCCTTGGCATGCTCTTTCAACTCTCGAGGACATCAACGAGCAAACAATCGCCATTTTAATTGACGGTAAAAAAATAATCACATCTCCTTCAATGAATAATACATCATAAATTCTATATGTTAATATTGTTCTTTTAAAAAAATACTTCTTATAATTTATTCATCTTTAATTATAATCAATAGGTGCATCGCACACGGCAGATCTTCGTCCAGAATTATCGACTGACGTTGAAGAATTAACGAAAGCCAGACAAAAAATACGACTGATCATTAGCGAATGGATTGCATTGGATGAAAAAAATCAGTAGCGTTTATTCTATTCTCAGTTATACTGTTTCGTCATGGCGATTTAAAAATCAGATGAATATATATATATTTTATCTCATGAAAATATAGAAAGAAGAATTATTATCGAGAAATATTCACTGCCGCTTATTACCTATCATTTTATGATGACCAAGCATTTGTAATCAATCGACTTCCAACTTTCTGAATGATCCGCTTATACCATGTATTGTCGAGTCACCTGAGTTTGCTTCAGAACAACCAAAGCCATTTTTCAATGCGGAAATTGCACCTTCACGTGCTTTCGCTGAATATAAATTTAATCGAACCTTCATTTTATCATGGCTCAATAATGTTGGACGCAAATCCAACAACTCCTTTCGCCAGAGATCTATTGAAAATTGAACATAAAATATATGAGAAATAGAATAAGTAAATTTTTATATAAAGATGAAAATGTAATTAATTAGTTTAATATTAGAAAGTAATTTTTGTTTTATGGGAAATAGTTTGTAATATTTTTTCAATTTTATGTCAACACTCAGATTCTCCTTTTTTTGTAACTTTATAGAAAGTTTAGAATTTTCGAACATTTGTTATTACTTGTGAAGATGTTGCGATGGATTAGACACTTTTTAATATTGTTTTGCTTCATATGGAGAAGAATTGATGGACTAAGATATTAATCGAACAAAAAATTCCTGAGTGTTGACATGAGAAATGATGAAATGATCAAAGATGAATAGTGGACATTTCTCTCCTTTTTTTTTTGTTATATTTTTTTACCAATCATTTCTTTCATGGGCATTGTGCCTCCGTATTCTTTTGGCAGCATGCTGGTGTCCATTTTCGATTGTCTTGCATCTTCCAAGCTCGTGTATAACTTGACACGTTTCTTTATTTTCTCTGAGATCAATGACATACCAAAGTCCAAGGCAAATTTGAGGGATGGATGAGCATTAATTGCATGAACTTCCTTGTGCCTCATAGGGATGGTACGCTTGGAGTATAAATGAAAATAAAAAGAAGACAAAAATAACTTTTATCAATTTGTATTAATGAAATTTTTGAATTTCTAGAAAATTATCCTTGAATTTTAATGCGGATGAATTTTGCCATTGAGTATATGAGAAAAATTCACAAAAAAAAACCGGTTACACTCGATACGTTGAAGGTTCGAACAAAAATACTGTTACATACGTTACATCAGCGTGTCCTTGAATTGATTAACCAATTCACAAATATCAAAAAATAAAAATAAGAAGTGAAAGTGAGAATGAATATAAAAATGTTTTCATTATTCTTGAACACATTTAAATATTTTATAATTCATTTTTACTGTTTTCATTCTATTGATTCATCTCTTTAACTGATGAATGATGACAAAAGTAACGAAAGCATTTAAAATGTGAAGGTACATATAGAAATATATATTTTTATTTTTCATCATCGTGAATTCAGGATGATAAAAAATTAGAAAGACACATAATTATTTGCTGATATGTCGCACATTTTTTAATATAATAAAAAATTTCACATCTTTACAGATCCCGTAAATTAAAAAATGAGGAAATAAAAAAAGAAACGTCTCCCAACGCAATCGCCAGTTTGTCTATCGGACTGTCTGTATTCATCGCGAATTACATAATCTCGCAATGTAGCCGGATGGAGAAATTTGAGAATTATTAGTATATAATAATCATTAGAATTCTCTTTTTGTGTCTGGGTGTTTCAAAATGAACAAAATTTAGTTAATATTTTAACGATATGTAGTCGGTGATTCTCAAAGACACATGAAAATGAGTTCGTATGAGAAAGTAAGGAAGTTAAAAAATATATTTGATGCGTTAAGAGAGCCAATTATAATTTATAAATAAAATTTTAAATCAGAAATAGAATCTAAGAGACAAATTGTAAAAATTTATCAATATTTCTAGTTTAAACAAAATAATTTTTGATATCTTTCTATGAATTAAAAATTCACGTCAGTTAATTCCACAGGAAAAGAATCATCACATCATGAAATTAATGAATGAGTTCATTAATTACACAATTAATTAATTAACTTATTCATTAATTTCAAACTCACCTCGCCATTCTTGACGATGCGCACAGCTTCACGTGGTGTAAAAAGTGTCAAATGTGGAAAACTAACACCACCACCATCCGCAAAATGAACAAATCCATGAATCTGATTCAATTCATCTTCCATCAATGCTTCATAAGTGATACCATGAATTTTGCACATGTCAGCATTTGTGTATTTGTAAGGATCAAAGACACCTAAATGAAAATAAGAAGAAGAAACAATTTAAAATATATTTACCAATTCAAATTAATTATGCAAAAGTACTTTGGTAAATTAATTATGAAAACGCACCTGGTCTGGCTACAATAACTCGACGACCTTTTGAATCACGTCCAGGAACAGCAAAAAGATAACTACAACAGGTAATTATTTATAATGATTGATTGTAAAAAGTAATTATGAAAATTATATAGAAATAGAATGTAAAACATCATTTTCTCTTTACCCAAGTGAGAGCAGTTCTTCCATCGTGGGATCAGCAATATCCAAGTTATGAAAAGCAGGATGATAAACATGTCTAAGAAGAAGGTAACGTTCAGTAGCTTCTTGTGCCATTGGTACATTAAATTTTTTTGTTCGAAGGAACCGTAAGAGAAATGAAGAATCTGTCAATAAATTTAATGTAATAAATCATTCACATACTTAATGATTTTTAGATTAAAATGGACAATTAATTTATCAAGGAGATGATCTGGTGTCATCCTATCAAATAAAGAAGATAATTAATGAAAATTGTTTAAACATAAAAAAATAATAAACAATTTACCAAGACGTGAATTCTCAATGCGCGGATTCATCTTAATCCAATTCCTCATTTGCTCCAACGCTTGATCCCGAGTATTTTTATCTTCACGTAATTCTTCCTTGGCAATCAATTGAGCATCTTCAGGTAATTTACAAACATACTCATCCGCCTCAGTTACCCATTCAGTAGCGCCCATTGTAATTATTTAATTACCCTGTATATCTAATTCTGTTATAATTGTTTATCTGAAATTAAACGATAAATTAACATTTATTCGCAAATGTTTCAGAGTTGAACAAAGACAACAAAGAAAGCGACAACAAAGGCGAGAAATAAGAAATGTAGGTGAACGTTAGCCACTATTGCCAGGTGTTTTGATGACTTTCACTTTTCTCCTGGGTCACTTGTGTGACCTCGAAACCCCATAAGCTTCAATGTAACACAAATTTCAAGAGAAAAATGAGTATTTCATTTAGGAAAACGACAAAAGCATCTACATAAAACGCCATTATATAATCCTAAAACTAATGACGAAATACGTGAGCCTTGAAATATATAACTTAACAAATAACTATCAATGATGTCGGTCATATTTGGTATATACTGTGGCTCATTTGCATCTTTAAGACATGATATAATATAATGAAGTATATAATAACAAGCAGAACGACGTAATATCAATTTATACACTGATTCAATGGGAATGTGTGTATGTGTGTTGGTTTGTTGAGTAATCACTTTCTCCTGTTATGCAATAGACCTCCAGTATAGGTGAACAACCCATCATTTATTCCCATAGATGATTCAGACAGAATTTTTTATTGTCTCAATTACAAATTATATTTATTTTTATATTCTATTCAAATTTAGATTAATATTCGTATTATATTTATAACTTTTACCTCATTTTTATTATTTATTTATTTATTCTTTTGTTTTGTTTTTGTTTAAGTTAAAAAATTGATAATCAGAATGAACAGTGAGATGATTATTTTAGTGATGAATGGGAAAGAAGATTTAGATGAATTTAATTGATACGTCAAACAGATTAAACCAAAAGCTTAAAGAGAAAAATTAAAGTCAGTAAAGTGCGTAATTTGTTCACGTAATTTCTCTATACCAGAAATAAATGGGAATTATGTTCATGATATATATGGAATATATTTCAGTGTATATTATGAAACTTATGTAGGTAGAGATTGGATGTTGTAATATTTATTGGAATATATTTCATATCTTTTTTTATTATCAACAAGACGTATGTTGAAAATGTTTTCTGCGTGTTTTATATGAATTCGCGTGTGTTATTATTCATGGGGTTCTGGGGATTAATTAATATTTCATATGAGGGTAATTAAGTCTGATTGAATTAGCTTTATATAAAAAATGAAGAATTAATTGGTTATGCACAGAGAAAAACTAAATTTATTGACTTGTGTTATATAAAAATTTTTCTTTTACCGTTCAATTTGGTAAATAGACAAAATTCATTACTTGCTTTTATAAAAGATGACAGAACTGAAGAATTAAGAATAATTATTATTTTTAATTGAAAATGTCAATGAACATGCGAAATTTTGTTATAATTAGTACAATAAGTTTCCTAATAATTTTTTCCTAAATTTCTAAATTTAAAGAAATGTCAAAACGAATTAAACGATCAAAAAAAAGAGCCAAATAAGTGATGGTGATTGCAATAACAATATCCAAACTTTATCTAAACAAAATCAACTAACGCGATGTCATTGAGGACAAAAATTATGAATTGCAAGTTCGTTAATACCTTGAATAATTTAATTGACATCATCATTCACTTTATTATCATACATAAGTCACGAATTTCAATGATCATTACCCTTGATAATCTTAAAAATTGCGCAATTTTAGCAAACACTCGTTTACGCGTGAACATATTGCTGCGCTACAAGTTCAAACACACGAAGGACATTTGATTTTTATATTCTCAACGCGTTCATCAATAAATTCCATTTTCATTTCCATCGATCGAGATGACACCTTTTCATTGATGACAAAGAGTCATCGATGTCGCACTTGAATAATAATAATTTATTCATCATAATAAATTTCAATCACTGCATTGAACCGAATCACGAGAAATGCGTAAGCATTCACATTGCAATGAGATAAAGAAAAAAAAACAAATATAGACCAAGTATTTACTCAAGTCTTTTCCGTGTAGAAAGTCAATAATTTCTCGTGCGTTGTAATATCAACTGGAACAGATCAGGTTTATTTAATACTAACCCATATAAATAATCGTCAAAGTATTTCAAGATGAAATAACTAATATAATACTTCTATATAATTCCCCTACAGATTAAATAATAATATACAAACGCAAAACTTTAATAGAATTAGTTACGTATAACATCATTATTACAACTGTCTAATTATACTTTTACACGCAATACTGTTACAATTATTACATCATTGCGGTAATACTACAAGTATTATTTAATGCAATCATTTTTGGAATGATTAAAATAACAATTAAACAACCGGAATAATTTGCCAATTCTCTATCTAATGATTATGTTGACAATATATTTTTCCCGCTTGTTCAAATAAAATTGTCTTCTGTTCAATCATTAAATACTCATCAAAGTATGATGAAATAATTCACTTGAAATTATTAAACAAAAGAAAAGTCTAATGATAATTAGGATTGTTTTTAATTTTAATTAACACTGTGGAATTAAAATAAATTGTTAGAGTGATATGAAAATGGATTAGATAATGAAAAAATGTCACGATGGTTTGATGAAAGAAGTTTGAAAGAGACTAGGAAAAAGAACGCACGTACCCTAAACGCCTGTGTCTGTGGAGCAAACTTGGAAGCAACTGCCCCCTTCACTTCAATCAGTCAGTCTTTTATAATTTTTCAGAAGTTCCTCTCTTTCTCCCATAACAGTCACCTGGAAACTTTGGGTAATCAGTTGTAGTATGCGCAGACAACTTGTAACATTATTTTAATATCTCCAATAATATTCTTACCAACAATAATCAGCTTTGTCATATTTTTTTTTTGTTGTATCTTAGTTTTGACCATTAGACTCTGGAAACAAAAAAATTTTCCTCTCCAGCGCGTGTGAATGATTTCAAAGTATCAATATAACTATTTATCATGCGTTTATATAGTTGATAATTGCGCGCTTTCGCAATGGACAATGTCGAGGACCATTGAGTCTATGCATTAGTGATACATTCAAGTACAATTAGTTTTTTTTTTCTATTCTCTTTTCCTTTTTATTTTTTGTTTATATTTTTTATCAATTGGTTTTATCAATAGTGAATTTTTTCTTTGTAGGAATTCTTTAATAGGACACGTCAATTGTGGTGAAAGTTTTTGATGAATTTTGTTTCTTTCTTGATGATGCATATTCGCAGGATCAACTTTTGTCAATTTTATTCTAGATTTATTGGTTCATATTCCAATGAGTAGAATTAAATAGCTCTTCTATTAATTCGATAATTTGCATAGTTTTAATTAACTTGAGAACGCTGAATTTAACTTGGAGTTGAATTAATGTAAAAACTAGCAGTCGATGTTTGAGAAATTATATAAGAATTTAATTTTGAATGAATTCGTTTTGAAGGAAGAATTATCATTTTTGCAATTATTTTTATGTAATGCAGATCTGAAATTCTATTGCGGATAATTTTTTTAATCTTAAAGTTAAACATTACGGAAGGTGTGAATAGGAAATATTGGAATTTGTTATAAATAAATTTCTATTACAATTTTTAACTATTCTTTTGATGAAAGACAAATGTTGAAACAGTTGCAAAATTTCACGACATTTCTTGGACGTTCATTCATCTACTGATGCCATACAAATTTAAATGAATGAATAAATATAAATAAATGCTAATTGTTTATTATTAGTCAATGATGATCCTCTACCATAGTGTTAACTATTTGTGTTGTTGCTTGTATTTTGTATTCTATAATTATTTAAAATTAAAATTAGTGAATATTCACGTTTCACACAAACTCTCAATGAATGACAAACATTTCCGTATTTAAATGAGAATTGTCTTTTGATAGAAAATAATTTCTTCATGAGGATCCGGTTTGTACCATCTCCAATGATAATATTTTGAATCAGCACATTTCACTTTGAAGTAGCAAAAAAAAGTGAAAGGGCCGTGAAAAAAATTACAATGCAGTAGATTTTTTTCTTCTATTGATGATGTTTCATAGAAGAGCACGAGTTTATAATGTTTTCAAATATTTGTCTTCAAATGTATGATGATAATTATAAGGACGAAATTAGTGCTACACAAGGGAAAAAAATGTTTAATTATTTTAAAACCGCAAAGTGTGGTCTCAGGTACGTTACATCATTCGTGTATGTAACAGGTAAACATTAAGTAATGTTTTTGTGTTGTTGCGTTGAAAATTAAAGTTATTGCGGCGATTAAGATTTATATAAAAGGTTTTGGTGTTCAATTGATTGTGAATGTTGACAAGAAACATAAAGAAATAATTAGTTCTTTCTTTGTTTCATTTCCCCTCTTAACATTTTCATTCGAATTGAATGTGATTCTTTGAAATGATTACTTTCTTTAGGCACAATTTTTATCATTTTGCATAACTGAACGGAGCGTAATAATGTGTAACGCAATACACATTACTTTTCTACAATTTCAACAAGTTCTATTTACTATCAAACACGCAACATCGAAGGGAATAACTTCTACCAACCGCTGTTGGTGCTGTGGCTGCCTATAATAATCAGAAAGTGAAATGTGAATTATAGTTGTGAGGAAGTTTAAATATTATGTTATCGTACCATATAATCGCGTATATAAAATCGGGGTATGATAACTAAATGGAACTATAACTCACCACTTTTTATTCATCATTTCTATTGTTTCTGTGAAGCTTAAGATAAAACAAAGCGTGAAAACAGAAAATAAAATCTTGTTTTCTTTGAATAAGAAAATAAAATATTCATCTTATCTATTAACTTTTAATATATTCGCTTCTTATATCTCATGATTTATTAAATGTTGAAAAATATCACGTCAATTATTACAAATTCACATATTGGAAGCAACAAATTTTTTCTTTCTTTCTCTCCAACATTAAAAAAATAATTTCACTTTGACCCAACCACAGAAATGTATTGGCGATATTGAGCAATTCGTCCATTTTATTTTATTTTTTTTTTCTGTCATTTTCAATTTCAACTTTCAAATCCTTTTATTTATGGTTCACACCAGTCTTGTTATGCAATGTTGTATATTCTATCGATACTTCAATTTGTCTCTTTTATCAACTATGTCCTTGCATAGAGCTGTACTTTTGCATATACTCCTTTGCATCCACTATTTGTCAATACCAAATGTTTCTTTATTTCATGCAATTGTTCATCTGTGAGACGAATGTCATTTTTTGTCGCTTCATTTTTTATACAAATATCAATGATATCTGACGTCAATGGAGTAAAACTTATTGTCTTAATGGGAATGTTCACCGATGAAAATGCTTCGTTAATTTCATCTAAACTTTCATTTAAATTCATTGTCTTCATCAAATTGTCATAGGTAATTTCCGGATTTATCATTGCTAGAATCATTGCACATCTCTTCTGTTCTTTACTGTTTAACAGTTTGACAAAACTCACTAAATCCGTTAAATGATTCATCTTTAGGTGTTCGAAAATCACTAAATTGCAATGCACTGAAGACAAAGAATTATACGCTGCTTCTCGATCATTTTCTAAGGGTGGACTATACTCGAAAACGTTATTTTTATGAGGAAAATGTTTCGTAATAATTTTTCCAGTGTAAGATTTGCCCACCCCTGTTCCACCAACCAACACCACAACATTAAATGTCTCGACATTTACCTGATAATGATCGATCAGTTGATTAATTGCATCATCTTGCCCATAAATACTCTTCTGTAATTCTAAGCTCGCATTTGTGAAATCAAAGTGATTTTCATTGATTTCATTCCATAAACTTGAGGTTATCGTTGCGATAACACCGATGAGTATGAAAAATATCAGTTTCGTACATGGATTACTTGGCGCAGCTGTTTGTATTGTTTGTTGAGAGATCCATGATCCTGGTTCTGTATTTCTCTGTTCAAAATCCATTTTTTTTGGCCGTACTCTTTGCAGCTTTCGTTTAAGATCGATTGGGAGCACGTCTAATTTTAATGGGGGTATCATTTTCATTCGTGAACGAATAATTCCTTGCTGCTTTAGCGGCTCTGCTTCTATATTACTCGGCTTAGAATCGATCATTTTCGGCTGTATCATTTTTATTTCCCGTTCGGGGGAACCAATCCGGAGCATTTGTAATCCAGATTTTAGTTTGGGTATTTCGTCCATCGATGGACTGTATATTTTTGAGCTGCCAATCTTAGTAGATTCTTGCGACTCAGAACTTTGATTCATAGACCTCACCGATTCAGTTCTTTTTAGTATTATCCCCTCGCTGCATTCAACTGAAGATTTGTCATTCGGAATCATCTTCCTTCCGTCATAAACAGCTGATGAATCTTTATTTGATGATGCCTGTTTTAACGGTTTATCATGAATGATTGGAAATGAACATTTTTCGATTTTCGCAGTGTCACTCACTTCAGGAAAATTCATTCCACCTGTGTTGACCTTTGGGTTTTCCATCAGCAGTAAAAATTGTAGAGAATGTTAATTGTCTAGAGAATAAATAAAGGTCTAGAGTTAATTTTGGTATAGAAAAAAGAAGAAATAGAAGATGCTAAACGGTTAGAAATAATTTACAATGATGTCATACTTGATATAAGAATTTTTATCGAATATCTGCGCACAGCTGAGCTGCTTCACAATTCCTTCAGTAGAACGTGATTCAACGTTGGCTCGACGATTAATTGATGATAAATCCAAAAGATCGTCAGTACTTAGGGAATCTTTCACTGATGGATTTGGGTTATTTTGTGATAATAATTTGTTTTCCTCAACTCACCAACAAACATCTGATAAATATATGAATAAAAGTTGTTTAATTTTTTGTTCCTATTAGAAAAATATGAAAATTGAATCAATGAGCCTTCGGTTTGGTTACACTTGACAATGAATATATCCAGAACAATAAATATGTTATTTCCAAAAAATTCAAGTTATCATTTTCTCAATAGCAACAAAAAATCATATACATCATAAACTTTTAATCCCATCTCTTTCCAAAGACTTCCAATACCTTCCCCATAGTTGAACAAAATAATAATTATTATCTGTATCGTTTCATGATATTTCCTGTTGAACCAATGTTTAACCTCAATTAACACATAAAACCCAAAAATGAATTAAAAACCAAATTTAATAAACAATCAATCCACTATCAGCAATGTCAACAAAATAAACATCACAACTGAACATCTTGACTGAATGTTAAAAAAAAAAACAAAGTTCCATATTCGTTAGAATATTATCAAAATTATAAATAGACTTACAAACTCAATCGACCAAAATTTTAACATACAAATTGAAATTTCGATTTGTTCCTATCAAACTACGATCAGAAAACACCGGCTAACATGTAGAGAAGAAAAACAAACAAAGATTGACATCATAATTTGTATTATAATTTCGTTAGGTGGTCAGTTATTCCCAATTGAAACCATAACCTATTCATATATCGCCGTAATACGAAAATTTACATAAAATACTTAAAATCCAATTTACCTATTTTATTATCAACATTGTCGTAGACATAACAATTCAGGATGCATCAATTATGAATAATCTCATCAATTACTCCCGAAGGCCATTACAGTCTTTTTTTTCTTTTTCATATACCTAACCTCAAATAACCGACAAAATTAACCGCGGGAAAATCTGAAAAAAGTAATTGGAAAAATTCGGTTTGTAATGCTTAAACAATACGAAATGATTTATAGTGTAACAGGTAAATAAACATTAATAAGACAAATAAAATGAATCACCAGTGAAGTGTATAACAGGTATATAGTAGAATAAAAGCAAATATTCTTTCTTTTTTATTTACTGTCATGATTCTTAAATATTTCTCGATCACTTTCACGCGTGCATAAGAATTGAACTTCGGAATCTTGCTGATATAAATGCTAAACAGTTTGAAATAAATGAATAAAAATTTGACTTATTATATTTTGTCAATGTTTATCATGCAATTTGATGATGAAAATATGCACCTTTAATATAATTTATAATAACAGTTTGTGACTTGTACACTAAATACCAAAATACTTTTTTGAATCCTATTCAAATACTGTAAAATATAATGTGATATTCTACTGTAAAACAATTCGAATATAACAATATGTAAAATTGTTATATCTGTCGTGTTTGTTTTTCGATTTAGTGTTTTATCATGACATGTGGCTCGAAAATATTCAATCATTACCCTGCAATTCATCATAATGCGAAGCCATTGTTGATGCTGGAGTGTTTGACGAATGATTTTCAAATATAAACGCCTTGAGAATCCTGGAGTTTTTTAATAAAGTAACAGCATTTGTTTTTTTTGTATTTTTTCGTTTGATATGATTTATGTATAATATATATAAATTGAATTATAACTTTGTATGGGAACGCGATATTTCATTCTGTGTTCTTATTTCTCCATTTTTATTTTTCATTTCGTTTTATTTCTGGTATGTTTTTTCTGTTGCATTCATTCAATCCCAATATCACCAATGAATCAACGCAGAATCTTACAATTCTTTTTATTTAATATACACACAGCTCCCAAAAACTTTGTCGTTATTTCTTACAATGTTGTAAGAGCACGTGGTTTGTCTTCTGGGTTTTCAGATCCTCTGAAAAATAATAAAAAGATAATTAAGAAAGAAAATAGTGTTTGACAAAAACTAAAAGTATTCCGCAATTTATATTTATCTAGCTAATAATGTTAATAAAACAAATGTTAATTACAGTCGAGTAATTTGGTCTGGGAAATGAAATTTATCTAACAGAATAATTGCTGAATTTCTGCACATGAATAAATGAACCATCTCAACGTTCCAATCAAATAAAAAACAATATCATACAGCTCATGAGCGAATTCACTTTGCCATGATTGAAACACAAAACTATTGACATAATCAAGAATAAACAAAATAAATCGGAGCATATCTAAACATAAAAGCTTCTTTATCTTTTCAGTTTCAGGATAAAAACAAAAAGAAACTCAGCAAATTGATCGATTAAAGTTGTGGACGACTGGACTATTACCAAACGATAAAATTTCCAACGATTTTCATACATTCCTTATCATCTTGACAATAACTGAAGATATTCAAGACCTATTTGCTCAACAAATCTGCACATACCTATCTCTTGGCATTATTTTCTCAGCTGAATCTGATGGTATTGTGGTAACAGGATTATCAGATGAATTACTGTCACTTGATGCACTGTTAGAGTTTGATACTGCGGTGGGTTCAACACTATTTTCAGTATTATTGTTAGGAGGAATATCATCTACATTTTTATTAGACATCTCCACAAGTTTTTTGTCATCATTCTTATCTGTCGTTGTTTCAGGTACCTTATCTCCACCCTGCCGTTGTTCAAGTGACATATTCATTTGAACAGGTCCTGTTATACTTAGCGAACTATCGAAATTATCGAAATTAGCCCAACCAGCTGATTCTTCAGATGGGGAAATGACTGAATCCCAAGGATTCACTTCTGGTAACACATTTGAATTGGGCAATGGTTCTGCTGACACCCAAGCTAGTTTGAACAATTAAATGATTTTGAAATTTGATTCTAGTTCAATAATTCCAAACAATTTGCATTAATATTGATGAATATGAACTCACGATCAGACGAATCAATTTCCATATGTAAATCTTTATTATCCTCGTCTTCGTCTGATGATATAGAATCATGTTGTTGCTGTTTAAATAGCCAATCACGTTTATCAATGACTGTCTGAAAGGTCAATTCACCTTCATCACCCCATTCGATTCCACTTTCATCTAGGCCGGCTTTTTGCTTTTGTTGACAAATCTATTAATACGTATTTTTGTTTAATTAATCACATTCTTTATCACATATTACTATGATAACCAATCATTGAATATTCATATTGAATTCTTTACCTTGTTGAATGCCTCTTCCTGTTTAACAAGATCGCCCTCGCTCAGGGTGAATGGCATCGTGTTGAGTTGATCGACTGAATTACTAAGCCTATTGAAATAGATAATTTTTTTAGTCAAATATTTAGATTTAACTGCTGTATATTTCGTACAAGAGTTGACGAATAATTACTCACTGCAAAGCATCATTGCTGTCATTGAATCCATCGTCATGAAAACCATAATTATCAGTAAATGGCGAAGTCATTGATTGCCCTTGATAATTTGCATAAGCCTGAAAAAATTATTAACAAAAATTATAAATAACACTCTACGACTAATAATCGTTGTGGTTATCATTCGAATAATTCAGTCATTACAAAATAATTTAACTAACTTGCTGAGCATATGTATCCTGCGAATATGAACTGAATTCTTCAGTACTATCTTCAGATGATGTGACGTAGGCTAATGGTATTGAACACTGAAAGAAAAGATTTAAATTTCTTAACAAATGGTGAACATAAATTCTGAAAAAAAAGGAAAACAATCAATGAATAAAAATTGTATGAATTTTATTACCAATTGTATTTCTTGTGTCATATTAATTTTACACAAATGAGTGTATACAAGCGTTTCCCATTTCTGCAGGCACTCAGCACCCAAATTATTTTTCAAATACTTATCAAAATCTTGGGTTTTCTCACATTTTTTTATTATATGATTGGCTATGCTTATCAAATGTCCCATATAACCTTGACGAATTCCATTCTTTTTATTCCTGTTTAATTTTTTTTTTTTCGTTAACGAGAGATAATAAATAGTTTATAAATATTATTAAATAACAAAATCAATTCAACGATAATTTATCAACTCACTGTTTGTCGTCATTTCCATCCCAAGCTTCTAAAATTCGCTCGATCAATTTACACTGAGCGAATATCTAAAAGAGAAATAAATAAATTTTACAATCTGTCTTTACTTTTCTTTCATACATTGAAACACACAAAAGTGATTTGATGCTTACGTGCGTATAAACTAAACTACAACTCTCCTGCCAATCGCCATTAATTACTAAGGCCAAGCATTGTTCAACTTGAGTGTGAAGAAAATTGTTCCAACAATATTTAGAAAACAAATCCTAAAAGTAAACAAAAAAATATTGTAACAATAACATTAATGTTTAATTATCATCAAAGAACAGATATTTCTTAATATTTTAATTAATATATTTAGCTCTTACCAATAATGTTTGAAACGTTCCTAACTCCGCAAGCTTTTCAAATACTTTAATATTTGCTGTTGAAAGAAGTGCTGTCAATAATGTTGCAATGTGTAGGCGAGTATTTCCTAAAGGAACTTCTAAAAGTCCTGCTGTAGTTTTAATTGCCTTTTTCTTTAACATAAACAAATAAATAATTAGCAACAATGATTCATTTAAATCCCATCAATATCAATACTAAAATTACTACAATTCTACTTACAGGCGGTGGATTTACAAGGAGCTTCTGTAATTTTTCCAGGTACGGTAAAGTGGCGTTTTGTACAATCATGTACCCTGAAGTATTTCTTATACGATCCGCATTGTCTGTAATTTCATCACCCGTATTGTTTCCCTGCATCTCTGGCTCGATCAAAATACTAAAACATAAAAAACAGCATTTTATTGAGTAGCTTCAATATTTATATAAATTAAATTAAGACATTTTATCATACCTATTTGCGTCCTGACCAAGAAGAACCAATAGCACTTGTATTCCACCAACAATACTACTCTCCATTTGATCACCAGACAAAATTGTATCCAATAATAGAGAAACTGTTTCCTCGCTGTAACGCCAAATATTTTTTATATAAAAACTATTCATGAGATTCTCATCATAAAAATAAAAGATATAAAGCAAACTAGAAATACTCACGACTCCAATGTATTCAATATCGGATCAGGTTCTACACGTTCAGTACATGTTATCCTATATTCCCTTGATGATTTAATGATATCACAAAGTAACTGCGCCGCATTAGTATGCCTTGCTGATCCCGAAGTAGGTGACAATAACTTTATCAATTGCTGTACAAGTTGCTGTGTGTCCAGCCACTAATTTGTTTTTTTTTTGTTCAGTAATGTAAGAAACAAAATGATAACAATGAATAACTAAATAAATATTAAATAAAACTATAACAAAGATAATAAATAACGATAATAAGACAAATTTCAATAAAATGATAATAATGATGGAAAAATTCATGTGTAAAAATTGAAATTTGTACAATGAATAAATTGAAAAAATTATTAGCAACATTGTAAAAAGAATTGTTAGATAATTCCATTTATCATCAAACACTAAAAATACTATAGCAAGTGCCTCTCACATTTAAAATATTTTGGCGCATATCACTGCCCTCGACCTTTGTCACGAGCTTCAACACTAAATCCATAATAGCTGATGTTTCCAAATGTTGTAGTAGTCGATCAACACACTTTTGACGACTTTTAAGAAACTCTAAGACCTGTAAACACACGAATTGATAGGAGTACCAATTCTGGAGGTTAGGAGAAGGATTGATTGAGAAGAAGGAAGATGATTTTTGAATAGGGAAAGGAAAAAGGAAAAACAGACTCATATATATTATTTAATCATGAACTTAGCTCACAGCAGCAACTTTTCTGATTGGCACAAGATTGCTTTTGTCACAATAACTTTAAATGTTTGTGTTATTAAATGATTTGTTTTGTTTCTTTATATATTTATTTATATTCATTCTTTTTTCTTTACCTAAAATGAAATTAATAAACGACGAAAAAAAAAAGAAGAAAAAAACAAGATCAAAAACAAAAGAAATAAATATTTTAATTTTCCAATATTTACCTGATCTTTACGAATTAGTAAGACACCAATTATTTTACTGAAGAATGAAGCTAAAAGTGGATTCAGTGGCTTATCTGTATCGATGAACGAATATAATTTCATCAACAACGCCTCGGAACCTATGGAATATATTTTGAATTAGTTATTAATGTTTAATAAAGAGTGGAATTGATTAATAACCAAATTACAAATCAATTGAATTTGAATAACTTTCATCCCACAATCAAAATGCCAATTTTAGTAAATTCAATATGATGAATGAGAAAGTGTTGAGTAACAATTGGGAACGAATGAAATACTTCTTGTAGCAAACAAGCGCACGGAAAACATTATTTTTGATAAGATTCAAATGAACTATATCAACTCCGGAAACCAACTGAGTAATCATAATGTTTATCATCTGCATATTATGATCAAAAATGAATATAAAATTCTCTCATGAAACCTCATAACCTATTCAAAGTATTCAGAACAGGCAAATGTCCTTCTCTAAAATATAAAAGTCATTATAATATAACAAAATCTTAATTTGTAGTGAAATCTAAACATAAAATAACAGAAAATTATTTAAATCGCAGTGAAACCTGAGATAAGTAGTAAAATCTCCAGTTAAACAACGGGATACTCAATGACGCTAACTTTCCCCATCAATATGACTCGCAAAATAAAACATTGGCTTCAAACCTACCATACACCATAATCTTAACTACTCCAAAAAACCAATAGACCCCTAAATATTAACATATAATAGAATGTCTATAAAAATACAATGTAAACATATTTATTCACCTGCCAACTTCTCATTGAGTGTCGGAACATTGCATATGAGTAATTCACAAGCCACATTTGGATACTTGTACCTATATTTCTCCTCAATATCAAGCTCTGGCTCCTGAGTTATTAACGTAACTAATTCCTCCATTACTTCAGGCCTGGTTAAACTGTTACAAAATAGAATATAAACAAAACAATTGTATCCAATGAGACAAATAAAATTATATAAATAAACCCAGCTGAACTATTGGTCATATACTCACTATTCAACTAATTTCTTGTTTTGACTTTTACATTCTGGCACAATTTCCTCTTGGTCCAATAACTCATGTAGAGTAATATCCTGAGTTATAAAAAACAGAAGAAAAAAAATTACAAAATTACTAAGAAAAAAAATGCAATATACATATAACACAGTACAAACTCATATTACTCATTGTCACACATATGATTATAAATAGTGCAACTAGTTGTAACATTGTGACTATCATTGCTAAGGCATTGAATGCCATTAACAATACCGCATTATTTACACAAATGTAAAACGACAATTAACAATTATTAGAATATGAATGTATACCTCTTTGTTGAGTAGTGCCTCAATATGCGGCGACAATGCATAAACGTTGGTCCAAAACATGTTGGTGTCACGGTGTGGCTCTCAAAGTAGCCCTAAACACTCACAAATACTGAATATGTTAAGTATTTCAGCCTCCCACAGCATCCGGACGAGTACAGACACAGTATACAAAAATGTAATACTGAGGAAGGATTGAACGTTAAATTGAAGTCTTCCACTACAGCGAGCACATCAGATATATACTTTTTCACAATCGTCACTGCAACTTTTGTATATGCGTGTTGGTGCTTGCTTCATTGCATCTAGTACATAACCTATATGTATATATATATACATATGTATATATATTCTTTTGTATATGCACAGTGATGTGTGTGTGTGTGCGTATATTACGTGTGAGAACCTCCTACTGTATTGTATTCAACCAATCAACGTTACGTATGCTTGGCCAATCATGTTGCGATCACGTGACCAAAAATATGGCGTCTCCCAGGTGTGCCGCCAATGTTCATCAAAGTTATATTACATTGTTAATTATTAATTATTAACAAGAATAACACGTGTACTGCTGTTGTTCGTCGGAATTATATTATATGAACAAGGATCTAACCTGTGTCGCCGTTACTTATTGAAATTATATTACAAGGAATCTCTTTTGTCAGGTATATAGAAATAGAACATTCACTTTGTATCAAAGTATCATAGCAAATAGAGAATGCTCGATAAGATTATGGAGATTAGAATCTATGTAAACATAATTCATTTGAAATTATTCATTTCGTAGGATGGGTGAACGTTACAATATTCATAGTCAATTGGAGCATTTGCAGTCGAAATACATTGGCACAGGTCATGCAGATACAACCAAATTCGAATGGC
>JAPYZH010000216.1:0-144620 GCA_030523085.1 Meteorus colon | reverse complement strand
GAAATGTGAAATTAGATTCAATAGATATTCAGTATATTCTAAATTTTATTCGATAGTATATTAACAAATTGGTGAAAGTTACTGAATAGGAATTTATTATTATCAAATTACTCTATCGCTAATTCTAATTCCTTTTTCTTTAAACAATGGTTTAAACAAAATTAGTTAACTATCTTTATCAATATTTAAATTCACGATGTGTCATTATGAGATTACACCAATTGTTATTCAATGATCTTTGAATATATGAAATGCAATCAGAGCAACTACTTGATATACATCCAGGAAAATATGCAAACTACAAACTTAAAAAGCAAAAAAGACTTCAGGTAGTCCAGAACCATTTTTTCTGGGTCAAGCACTGACGACAAGTCGTAGAAATGGAAAAATTCGTAAGAAGTAGAGGTCCTGCTGTATTGTGAGTTATTTAAAAAAAAAACTTTTAAATAAGTCTTTAAAATTCTCTACAAGATACTTTCACTATTATTGTCATAGATCTGATTGTACAATGTATCATCAAATTAAAAATTTCTTTGATCATTCCGAGTGGACCTATTCTAAATGGATGAATAATTCACAACATATTTGAATGGAATATTAATGGAGTGTACCTCGACTCCAGTGGAATTGGTCCTCAACCAATCCTTTATGTGATGAATCCAACCTGCAAGTAATGAATAATAAAAGTTATAGAACATTTTCAGATCATACTTGTGCTCATAGACAAAGTGATGATATTGGAGATATGTCTTTGATCATATTCTCACTGTCAATAGCAAAATTGTATGGAATTGTGAACGTGTGTGGGTATCTATTGGTTAATGATTGAATACTGAATGGTCTCATCTGTGAATACTCGACTTTGAATCGTCAATGAAACCTCACAAGTTTGTGTGAACCCAAAGGATTAATATTGATAATAACGCTGAAAGGGATATTGAGAAATGTTTGAATGTTGTTGTCTTTGGTATGAAATTGGTTGGCTTTCATTACAGATAATTTCTTCATTGACTAACACAATCATAAAGTGATAAACAATTCTTGATATTTTCTTACCAGAAAGACTTTGATGAATTTTGTGAAAATTTCAAAATTTTATTCACAATTTGATAATTGTTCGATTTTTTCTTTTATCTGTATTTCAATAATTTGTCAACGGCGCAATAAAATTTGGCTAATTTGAATCTGTTGAAGGTTCATTCGAACAATTTTTATGTCTATTGAATTTGATTTACATAAAAACGTAGAAATTTTCATAATGAACTGTTATATTTTATTTATAAACTTCATAAAATATAATTCACTAATTTCGCTAACAGAAGAGTTTAATTTTTATAATAAACCACCATAAACATCACAAACTCTTAAACATGTTCGATTTAAGGATACAAAATACTAACAATTCCCACAATTTAATCTGGATAAGTCTCATCCTAAACATTCAATTTCCAAATTACTCACTTCAACATCAAAATTTTTCTTCCCCAAAATGCAACACTGACATAAAAATTCCAAACAAGCAAATATAATTGGTCATAAATCGTTACTTATCCCCAAACTCTCTAAAAAATACTTCAGATATTCGTAACACTTTTATTATCCCCCTATTTATTATTTTACCACTCCCTCTCCGGCCAAGCAATTTTCTTTACACTATTTTTCTATCTACCTCTCAAAAAAAAAAAAGACACTCACTACAACCATATACACATACAAACCCCATACATACAAACATACTCAAGGATCACCCTTGGGAATATTATTCTGGTTCTCGCTGACGCGACGTTATTGGCCTAATGCGAATCACGACGCTAGAAAGTAAAAGGGGGAAATAAAAAAGAGAAGAAAACTACGACAACGAGTGAGAAGGAAAGAAGTGGTTGGGTATCAATGGGTTGGGGGAATCCTTTACGAGAGGTCGTAAGACGCACACAGGGTGGACCGAGAAAACGACATGGACAGCTTTAGAAGACGAGTAGGAAGGAGAAGCTAAAGAGAAGAAAAAAAAATATTCAAGTAGGGTAAAATGGACAAGATAAAAAAGGACACTACGTGAATGGAGAGACAAAAAAGTAAGTGATGAAGATTTGATACAAATGACATGAAAACAAAGTCACTATCTCATTTGTTCATGCTTTTGTTGTGTCCGACATTATGTTATAGGTTATGTATCGACATTTTATCATTGTCCTATCTCATGAGAAAGCTGAATGCAGAAATTGATGGTGGTTTAATTATAGAGGCGGAATTTTTTCTTGAGATAGGGGCGAAATAATTGATGGACACAAGTATGAAGAAGAGTGAGAGAGAGGAGATAAAAAAAATTTGAAATGTTGGACAGTTGATTGTAGTTAATGTGCAAAGTTAGTCCAGATGTTTTTCTCTTTGTCGGTCATTTTGACGTTCTTTGTTGTCGTTAATTGTTCATATATACAGTGAGCGATAAAAAACGTAACTGCGATGGTGAGATATGGCGGTATTATATAGATCATCATACGTGTGACGTCACACATCGTTGCGCAGCATTTCATCTATCTTTATGATGAAGACTTCTTTCATATGTTTTTTGTCTTGGCATAATTTTTGCATGTGTAGAGTCTGTTTATTTATCTAAATGTTTTTATTTATTGTTTTATGAATATTATGTTGATGAATATATTTTTTAGATTGACGTTAAAGCAGACTTTATTTAATATTTAGTTTTTGAAAGTGTTGAAATAATTTTTGTGTCATTTGTTAGTAAATTGTTAATTATTTTTCATATGAATTGATATGACAATAACTTTTGGGAAATTTGTTATTTGGTATTTATTTGTTATTTAAAAAAGTTGTGATGTCAAATTTTCATTTATACTTTTGAGTTCGAGTTTTTAATACACGATAAGAAAGCTTTTTTGATTCTTGATTGAATAATTGGCAATTGTTTAATTGATAAAGCACAATTATAATTGTAATAATTATGAAGAAATGTTTCAAAGATGAAATTGACATCATTTATTATATTTCACAAATAAAATATAGCACAGTGATCAAATTTCGTTTATTTCTACTGATATAAGAAATCTTATTAACTGAAACGATCAGATAACCAAACTGTCGAAGTGTTTGAAGGAATAACAATAGCAAACCACCAAACTGAAGGCGTTTACGTCTGTAGCACGTTTCTAGGACCAGTCAATACTTTGTAATAGACATCGAATTCAGACAGACCAAAATTGACACGAAATCATTAAATATAAAAATTGTGGGTAGATAACACAGAAGGTATTGACGTTTTTTTTTCTCATTTATGAAATGTATAAAAACAAGTTGACTTCTTTTTAAATCAACCAAAAAGACACACGAATTGCAAATCATGTTCCAGTTATATTTTATATGTGAAAAAGTAATTTAGAGAAAGAGAAAAATAAGAAAAATGATGAAAAATAAAATGAGTAAGAAAATGTTTTATGGTGTTTCAAATTGCGATCGCGTGGCAAGTTAACGTGGGATATAGAAATGCACGCGCAGGCGCTATTTGTTAGTGTTGAGTATCTATATAGGTATGTGCCGATGGGGACTTTGGCGCGCGCTCACCCGTTCAACCCACCGCTGAGTCGAGGCAGTAATGCGACAACCCTCGTAACGTTTACATCGCGTCCAGTGTACTATAAATATCGTTGTTCAACTGTTTTATTTTATTTTTTTCCAATTGCTGATACTTAAACTGTCTCTTTCTATTTCACACATTTGGAAATAGATACAAAAATACTGAAAAATATTTAACTTTTAGTCTGTAATTTGGAGCATGAAGTTAATGTGTTTTCATTCTTTGTTGTTGTTGCGGTTAATGAATTAATTTTTTTCCAAAAATTTATTTGAATTTATTGAAATTTTTTGTTGGACAAACTGAATAAGTTTGGAGTTTATATTGTGCTGCGTAATTGCACTCGTGAATTTTTTTTTTCAATTCGTATTGCATTTCAGAACAATTTTTAGTGATGTGATTCATTTTATTTAGTGAGGGTGATTGTTCGAGGTTTTTTTTTTCTTTCGGTAAGGACAATTGAGGATATTGACTTTGGCATTGAATGAACATGGTGAGATTATGATTATTATTTTATTTTTTCTTATGGTGATTTTTTACTATGTACGAATTTAAATATAATAAGTTCATGATAAATAATTGTTGATGAATTTATCAATTTGATTTGCAGAGTTTTGATTTATTTGACTAGAACGAAATTTGTAGAATTTGAAATGAAAGAATTTTGTAATTTTTAATTTTTTTTTTCTCAAGTGTTATATTTCGAGCATGTGTGTCAGGTTTCACATTGGAATACAGAAAAATTGTACACATTGTGGCATTTTTGACGTAACAGCCCAGCTGGATGTGAGATATATAGATATATTTTTTTTCGATTATTTGAAATTCATCTTCCAAACTTTCAAAAGAATATTTCGACAATTAATTTTTCTTATTCAATTATTATTAGGGGGAAAAAAAGCATTTTAGGATATGATAATAATGACAAACATTTGGAAAAGTGTAAACAATTCAGTAGAAAAAGAAATGATGTGAATATTATTTGTCATAACAAAATTGAATGTTGAATATTTGAATAATTTAATATTTATGAATCGAGTTTTTGAAATGTTGTCATAGTACAGACCACTAAATTTCCCATACGTTCAGCTATTATTATTATCTAGTAAAATAACTTCAAAAATTTTCGAAGTCATAAAATTTCTGGGAATTCTCTTCAGTTTTTGATATTTTTCAGTGATTTTTTCAAGTGAATAGGACGAACCAAATATTTATTCTTATGTCTGTTTAAGTTCAATATCTCAATCAGTATTTTGTTTAAACATGTTCGAATATTATTTAAAATGATAAAACAAAAAAGTAAATTCATAATGTAATTGATTGAATATAATTTATTTTAAATATTTCATTAACTCAAAAATTGTTTTGCTAATTTACAAAGAGAAAAATATTTGCAGTGATAACAATTCTTATCCTCATTTTTAAAATTCAATTTGGAAGAAATAACCTCAAAAAGACAAACAAAAATTCATCAACAACAATACAAATTTTTAAAATGACCAATTAAATCAATGCAAAAGAACATGGAAATAAAACTTGAAAAACTTCTCATAAATTTCCTCCACCACTCAACCGGCACCCAGTTAATGAACTGACCTCATAATTTTCCCAACCTTTTCACAACAAAATCCTTCAAACTTTCCTCTCATATTCATCATTCCTTTCTACCACTGCCAATTTTCTGTAACAAAAGCACATGACAAAAAAAAACAATAATTCTCCTATACAATTCCAAACTCGTCCACTATCAAACTAAATTAAAAAAAAAAAAACAATTCCACTACTTACACTTTTAATACTTCGTTGGTGTTAATTTCACCTATTTTTGTTTATATCCCTCCAACCTCTCATAAACAACTGACGTAAAACTTTTTCACTTCTGCATTCGAGAATGAACAGACAGAAAAAAAAAATGAATAAAGAAAAAAGATTAAATTAAATACAAAATGAAAAAATGTTTTTTAAAGTCGCCGACAAACCGACCAGCCCACGCAACGCTACAAAAAGTATTATCGAGTTTTTATAACTTCACTCACTTCCACTATACACCCTCCAACCCTATATACAATATTCCCAGAGCATATTGAGTCCACGAGAGAGGATAACACTGTTGTCTCTCTATATAGTCAATATACCCACACCAACATTTACCTCTCATGTCACTTTGTATATTTATATATATGCATATATATTTTTTTTATTCTACGCTTGCCTTCCCATTCTCTTTCCCATTGACTCTTCCTCTATGTACACATCTATATATACATGCATATATATATATACATTATATTATATATATATATCGATGCATATATAGCTCGATTCATTGCGTTTGTGAATCGTATGATTTCAATGGGAAAATTGCAAAAGTTTTATTCGCTACACATCTCCTCTACAACTTTTTATTATTTTTCACTTTATTTTATTTCGCTTGCTCTTTTCTTTCTCATATGAACGTCCAGGAAATAAATTAGTGGCTTTGAGGTACTGAATAATGATTAGAAGGAAGAAAAACAAATGTTTTTTTATAAAGTTTTTTTGTTAATGATAATATTATGTTTGAATAGAAAATAAAAATTGGATAATAATGATAAATGATGATATTGAAATTAGAAATGTTGTAAGGTTAGAAATGTTTTTTGTATTTGGAAGATTGTAGTATTATTATATGATATATAAATGAAGCAAAAAGATTTTTTATGGTGCTGTTGGAATTTATATGAAATAATTTCTGCATTGAAAAACTCCAATGAACAAAAACAAAATATTGAAATTCATATCATAAATTTTTGTGTAAATATTTCATTGTACAATTGTTAATTTTTATACAAAATTCAGTTTCATTTGAAAAAAAATAAAAATAAATTGAAAATATAGAAATTGAAGAGAAAAAATTGTTATTAAATTTTTTTAAAGTAGATGTTCATAGTGTGTGCACTTTTCACCTGGAATAGCAATCGATATTGCACCTCTCACTGCCATTTCAATCACAATTGTAATATTAATAATGAAGTAGAGAATGTTTGGAAATTTCAAATGTTTCAAACTCAGTTGGACACCTGTCCAAAGATCGCACAAAACATTCGTGAAAAATTATATCAAAATCGATTGAATTTCTCCAGAGAAAAATAGCAACAGACCAATTGAAACATTTCAAAATATTCTCTCATTCCAAGCACATTTGTCCAGTTCGTTTCATCCTGGAGTAAATAAACTAACGACTATGTTTGATAAATTGCGAATTATTATAATTCGATTGAATTAATACAACAGTATTGCCAACTATTGACAAGTATTTCTCTTGTGTATTTATCATTTTGATAACTCCAATCATTCTCATGTTGTTAATTTCCACTACATCAATTATTTTCTCAATTTCTCACCCTCAATATCACTTTCACTGTCATCATTGTAGTTATATCACCCTCCAATCACTTAAGAACTCTTTATTTGTCGACTGAAAAAAAAAAGCAAAGCAACATGGTGAATGTTTCGAGGGTTCGAGAAGTAATTACAATACCAACCACTTGAAATAATTGTTAACACAGATTGATGAAGATTAAAAGCTGCTGAGTAATTTTCCTGGATAATTTTTACATGAATCATCAACAAATAGGGGAACACCCACTCGTAAAAGCAAATTGTTTATCATCTTTGAATCGAATGGGGGAGTCAGTGATTATTTCAAAACTAAAATTAGAATTTTATGATTGTTGAATCTTCATTTTATCATTTTCTGCTCATCGATAAGTTGATGAATTTTTCCAATCAACTGATTTATTATCAATTCAGAGTTGGCAACAATAAATTAATCACAATATTAAATACAAAATGTAACATCAAAAGATCAATTACTAATTTTTTGATCATTTCACATCATTATTTATTTTATTTCACCACAAATTTTATATTTTTTATTTAAGTATCAATAGAAATTGTTTGATTGATTTATGAATAATTCATATCCATTTCAAACTTTTTAATTTTAGCTCATATCCCATTTCACTATTTCAAACCATCGAATCCTCTTTTGTTACTTCATGTAACTTTCCAGACAGAAGCCAATTATCATTATGCGGTTAACTAATCACTGTCTGTCTGTCTGCAAAATTCATTGAAATATCCACTGTCGTTAATTCATCAAATGTTTTGTTTATATTTAAAAATGTAATTCTCTTACATTGCATATTAAATTTCAGTTCATAAATTCATTTATTACACAATAGGAACAGCATTAAAAAGTTGTATAAACACTGTCATATGTTCAATGTATTTATTATAAATTTTTTAATAAATAAATAATAAATTTGATTACATCAAACATATTTTATTTATTGGAATTTGTTCAAATTCGGACGTAATATTATATGAATGTCGTTGAACTTTGAAAAATTCATGTAATAATTTGTGAAACAGCTGGTGAAACTTTGGAATAAAATGAAAAATTGGTTGTCGAGGTCGTAGTTGATGGAAGGTGCGGTTGAAAAATAGGGAGATGAATTTAGGGCGGGGGCGAATAGAGGAATTTTGAAGTCATTGGACTTTTACACACTCTCACTTACTCATTGGACTTTTATTTGCCATGTTCTTCTTCTTGGTTGTTGGCTCGTGGCAACGTCTCTCTATACTCTTTTCCAAGAGTGTTATATGTGTCGAGTGAGTGCGGGGTCGCACTGACGCACACACAATGTTTTTCGTGGAAACGAGAATAGAAACGGGAGCGAGATATAAACGGGTCTCTTCGCTGCCACACGAGAGAGAGTTAACTTACGCGCGGCGTTTATCGTCGTATTATTTCTTTTCACTTTTTCTTTTTATTTTTTTCCTCTCAGCTTTTTTTTTTGTTTTTGTGGCGCACACATACTCGTACGCTTTCAAGCTCACTCTTTACGTGTTCTTCTATCTCGTTAAGGTTGACCATCAAAAACTCGGTTGTTTATTTGTGTGCTTGCTTTTTTTTTTCGTGGTTTTCTTTTTTTCTTTTAGGGGTTCGTTAATGATACTCTTCATTCCAAACTACCACTATAAAAGTACACACGTTTTAGATTTTATTTAGCGTTTGGATGATACGTATTTTATTTGTTGTATAATGAGATTGGTTTCGTCTGTTGAAATTCGTTTCGAATTGGTAAAGAAATTTTGTTGGAAGAAAATATAGAAATTATTTGGTTAGAAGATTTTATTTCTAACATTTGTTTGGGGGTTATAGAAATTTTGTTAATTGTTAGAGTTGGAAATGTTGAATTGGATTGATTTTAGTTTAAGTGGAAGTAATTGTTTTGTTATATTAAACCAATGAATGTTGAATAACGCCAATGAGTGGAAAGCAAATGAGGATTTGATGATAGTTACAAAATTTTATTCTAAAGTGAATGACATAGCCATGAACATTATGGCCACCCATAATCAATTCAATTTTGTTTTGTTCTGTGTTTCATACGTTCTTGTGCATTTGTCCAATTTGACTTTAAATTCCATTAATTGAGCTTTCATTAATTTAATTTTCAAATGTACACAAATTTTCTGGTCTTTATTTTCACTGAAGATTCATCTAATGTTACTCTGATTTTCAATTTAACATTTTTGTCCCCTGATTTAACTTTATGCAGATTAAATTTTGTAACTATTTGAATAAATTTTGTTGATTTGTACCACAAATCATTTCATATCATTCACTAAATTGCATTCGACCCGAACAAATCATGTTTTCAATCACAGTTCATCAGTTTAGTCACCATTATTTATCGTCGATGATGATTTTGTTGTATCTATTATTCAAGAACTATAATCAGTAAATATTTTAGTACTTCAGTACACGCACCTGAATGTTTTCATTGATTTGTATCTAAACAGTAAAGCACCAGTAGTGAAATGTGTCATTGATTCAATAATTTTATCTTGTAACAGATCTGGTTTTCGCTATTTTCTAGAGTTTCGCATCAGAAAATTTTCAATTTTCATATTCATATCAAGATGAAAAAGAGCATTACCGACAATTTTCAAATATATTTTCGTATTCGAAATAAATAAAATAGAAATGTGTATTACAAATAAATATAAATCGAAGATTTACAATACAGCGAGCAAATCTTTTTTGCTGAAAAATAAGATTTCAGCTTTAGTTATTGAATTCTGTTATGGATATAAGTTGAATGCATTCATTGTATGACTGAACATTGAGTCTGAATATCAAATTGTTCAATTCTTACATTCTCTTGTGAGCCAACAAGTGTGTTTCGGTTTCATAAAATTGTACTTAAAGACTGACCGATATAACGAAGTTGGTGACAACATCAAATACACGTAACATAGTCAACAGTTCTGTTTTCAATTCACCAGAAAATTAACCTTAAAATTTACCTCATTATTTACATTGGATAGATTAAAGAGCACAAACTGGTATCAACTGTAAATTCGATGACAATCAACATAGACATCGTGTATTTTTACACTCCCCTTATCCATTTCATTGTTGTTCTGGTAATTCTGCTTCTACTTCCACCAAATGTTGCTGACATGACTGCAGATTTGGACCCTGATCAATCCTGAATAAATGGACCTCGAAAATGAGCGTCCAATCAAGTATTAACATGGAGTTAGAGTCGAAGTACTTGTAACATGGTCCTAACTCTCATCAGTTCATCAATCCTACAATTTGCTTGTTCTGTTTGTCATGATCAGATTGTCCACTACTCTCTAATAACATCAGGAATATGTCACATTGATTTCGTAGTAGACATTCATTCTGAAATTTATGAATATGTTCAATCTTGTTAATAACTTGCTTTAAATGTCTGCATATTACTGACAGAAAATCCAAATTTCTCTCGTTCAATTTACATGGCTGTCTTTTTTCCAAGAACATTGGAAAACAGCGACTGCTTTCATTACCAATTAAGTTATTCCTTTTTTTTAATAATAAGTCAATAATTAATTGCTCTTAAACTTATTGAATGATGATTTCATTATATCTGCACTTCCTTAAATCATCCCAACACTTTCTCCAAGCTTTGATATTTTTATCTAGCTTTAAAATTCTTGTTTGCATCATTAAAAAGTGTAGGGTGACTATTGAGAAGATATCTCATGTCAATGTAATCATTCAACTGCATAGCGATGCATGTCGAATGTTTCCAGATAGAATAGAAATGTAGAACGTCATCGACAGAATATTGCATATGAATACAAGTGTTATAATTCCATAGTGGTCGCGGATCATTGCCAATGCCATATGAAAGCTTCAATTATTCCTGACAATGTGATGGATATCACAATGAATAAGTCACGTATGAATGTGACATTCGCAAACCTGGATGCATATTTACATTGTCCATTATTCATGTGACTGAATTAATCCAACCATTATAGACATTCAAATCGAAGGTAGCACTCAATGAGGACAACAGTTTTCCTGAAGGTGTAAATCACGTTGTTAAATATCAGTGAAATATTCTTATTTTAATTCTTATCCGGAATGGAATCCTTGGGCTTTGTTAGTTTGATGTACTGATCGTTATGTTGAATAAATTTAGAAATTTAGAATTTGGTTAAAATTGTCTTGTTGATGAATAAAATAATCTAAAATATTTATTACTGCCATTTCTCTCAATATAAATTTTGATAAATTATGATTAAAAAATATTTAACCTATGAGATATGGTGATGGGATGTTATTCAGCTATCAGATGATGTTCCAGCATTGGAGAATTATTTTTACTATTGAGTTTCGTGATTTGAAAATAGATTGTGAGTTTGGATCTTGGAATGCTCAATTCTAGTTAATACAAATGCAAAATGTTCTTGAGTTAGTTTTGAATTGTTCAGACTGTTTTCGTCTTAGTTTTTATATTCAATTTTGAATTTTTTGTCGTTAAAGTTGAGAATTCTCATTGATTATTGATGTGGCATCAAATACCAACACTTCAAAGGTTTGTGTGTCTTGAATTGAGTTGATGTTTGATGCGTTTGAGCTAACATGAATGATGACTCCTTCGATGTCTGTAAACTATTTCGTCATGATTCTCGTCTTTCAGCTCATTTCGAGTATTTGGATGGTTTAATGTTTCAAACGCGATTGAGTATCTGTTGAAATAAATTAAGTTGAATATCACACCAAAATTCCGAGTGATCAGATGATTTAAATTTGGTATTGACATTTCTTTTCACACATTTTTTATGATTCTATTTTATTTTAAAAGAATGGGAAAATTTTTTTATGTTTAATCAAACAAGTTATGATCCGCTAACTGCACTCCACGAAGTGCTATTTTTCACTGAAAGCTGTCATAAATTTTTATGACTATCTGGTATTATCGCGAATATTGGACATTCACTATTGGTTTTCGTGATGATAATTGTCGTCCCATGTGATGCGTTCAATCTCATTCGTGTGCAGAAATATAGAAAGATAATGATTAATGAATCAATATTTAAAAAATATATTGCAATTGATGATGAGGATGATAAATATTTTATTTGTTGTTGATATCATTGTCTCTGAATGTTGATTTTATATTTGTAATTTTGGATAGAAATTATATGTTAAGTAAAGTAGTTGAGAAGCTACCAGATAATTCACGTGGGTGTTAATTTAGCAGAAATTCGTAGATGTCATAGGCCAATCAATGATCAAAATCTATGAAAGTTGTCATCGATTTTTAGCAATTACATTGAATAGAAATTGGCATAATCTCATGATGACCCACCGTGAATTCAAATATTGATAAGGATAGTTAACTGATTTTGTTTTGTTAATATACTATCGAATAAAATTTAGAATATACTGAATATCTATTGAATCTAATTTCACATTTCGTTCAGACTCATTTTCCCTGCTTTCACTAACACCTACATACATTCACACAAATGAGACCCTTTTGGATTTAAGACACCCCCGTTCAATACTTTTACTACCCCTCACGATCTTACGTAGATCCCAAAAAATCGTAACAACAAGAGGTTTTACTGTTACAATAAATAGTCGATCAGTAAATCTGATTATCATTTCAAATATTTTTTTTTCACAATTGAAAATTCAACAAGTAGAAATGACATTTTCGATAGTAAGATTTGCCATATTAGTTATTGAATTTATGACTAACTTTGTCATTTGTCACAAAAATTTTGCTATTTTTCTATCCGATATTATTTACTTAATTTTTTATACTGTTCAAGAAATTTTCCATTTCATTTTAGTGCTCACTTAACATTCAGCGATTTAGTACTCATATATATTCTGTCATTATTTACAATACTTTGAAGTCTCTATGCATAAATTTTTGTTTTTTTCATATGGTGACTGAAGTATGCTGGGAGAATATTTTCATCCCTTATTCGGTAGTAAAAAATTCTTATTGTTTATAAGCTCCATCAAAGTGGCTGTATAAACTGGTGTGGGAAAAAAACTTTTTCTGTACTCTTGTGGTTCATAACGTGTGCATTTGATATTAAGCAGGGAGGTGTTACAGTCTCGCAAGGGCAATTTAAAATTTTTATGCATTGTCAGGTGTATATGGATATTTATAATTCACATGGTTTTTTTTTTGTTTACAACAATTTTTACTCATCTCTCAAACAGAATGACTGAAAAAAATGACTCTACAAAAATGAACAAATAGTAAAAGAAAAAAGAAAACAAAAAAGAATTGTTTTCTTTATTTTATTTGTAGTATTGTGACATGTGGAATGATTCACGGTGAGTTGTGGGTGGGGAAAAAAAAAATGCAGCAAGGGAATGGTGAATAGAAAAACGACCAGAATGAACCAGTCATTTGGGACACTTATCTTCGTCTCTTAGAATCCACTGGGATATTTCCGGTGATGATCTCCAATGTCAATCGTTAAAGTAGAACATGTTCGTTCACGTTCATGTGGAAAAAAATCCCCCACATATTGACGAGAATCTTTTGATCTGTATTAATTGAACCAGAGATATTTTTTGACGATTTAGTTTTTTTTATGGAATGTCCCAATTGTTTGAAAAATGGAAGAAAAAAAATTCATTATTCGTTGAGTTTGATAAACATGTCTGTTGAAAAAGATGAATTTTGAAAAATTAACGAAACTATGAAACATCAGAAATTCAATTGATTTATTGGATATAACTGAAAGTGAAGGTTCAATTTGGTTTCTTTGAATATAAGTTTTGCAAGTTGTTGCAAAGTTTATATCGAAACGAAGTTTGTGAAGATTGATTTTATATTTGGCACGAATTTCTTTCAAACAATTGTTTCACCATCATAATCTTTTGTAGAAATTGAATTTTGTTGAGAAGGTTCTTCTAAAAATGATGATTTTCATTGTGAAATGATTTGTCTTTTACTTTTATTAAATCGTTTTCTAAATTGATTGTTCAATCAACTATTGAAGTGAACAAGGAACTCAAGAAAATGAAATTCAATATCGAATCAAACAAACAGTAAAAAAACTTGTGATAAATAATTTCTTTGTCGTCCAATTTGTTTCCTCATAGCAAAAGTCAAAGAAAAATTAATTTTCTTAACCAAAAAAAAAATGAAATACAAAGTCTTATGCAATCAATTAAATTTATTCAAGCATGCAAATGATGTTGAAAAATATTTTCACTACAAATTCAAAAGAAATCTACATCCAATAATTTAATTCAATCAATTGCAGATGCTACGAGTGACATTTCCACGACAACGTGTCGTAATAACTCCCACAATGATCATTTTCCTCCTATCAATAATGATGATCCATCTGTCGTACGTTTCAACTCAATGTGGATCAATGACACCTGATCGTCAAGATAAATTGGCACTTTACAAGGTTATTCTACGAACTTATTGGTCCAGAGCAAGATTTCCAAGACACTATCCTGAGTGGCGACCTCCTGCTCAGTTTGGCAAACTCATTGGTGAGTAAGATAAATTGATTTTTCATTCATTAAAATACTCTTTCATCACTCCAATGAATTATTGAATAAATGAATCATAAAACTAATTAAAATAATGAATAACAAATAGTCAACGATTGATTGTTAGCACAGAACTCACTTTCTTAATTACTGTGAGTGATTAATTTCCATTGTGCCAACATCTATACAAACATTTGTCAAACTGTTCTTTTATTTTCTTTATTAACAAAAAAATACAAATAAAATTCTACAAGAAAAGAGTTTGGAAATTGTTCAAAATATAACCTCAAAAAGTAATTCGATTTAAATAAGAAAAAAATACTGCTTTCGTTCTCATTGAAAGCAGTGACGAATGCCAAAAGATTTTGATCAAATTGTTGATCAGATGCATCGTAATTGAATAACATTTTATATCATTTACATAATTATAATATTTTCATATGCTTAATGATTATTTTCAGAAATTGAAATCATTGCAAATGGCGATAAAAAAATAGAAAATGATATATAGAATAATGTCATAGAATAATTAATATAATACAATATCAAATGAAACGAATCTCGTGCTCGTTTGACAACCAAATGATGATAATTATAATGAACTTCACAAACGTGATACATTACGTAGCCATTTTATGTTGATAAATATATATTTCATATATATATCTCTATGTATACACAACATAAATCTCGGATAATCCTGCTCCACAACTCGTCTGCCCCATTCTCACTGCGTTGGTCTCATCGTCATGCTCGAGCGCATTATTTCAGTATGTGAGCTTATAAAATAACTGGGCTATTAAATAACCATACGTTAAATGAGCTTTCTCATTTGCATCAGATTAAAATGACATATTTCTACGTGACCATGGTAGATTCAATTATTTTATCCATTTTTATTTTCCTATTCTCTTTGTACTTTTTTTGGGTAAAAATTAAATTAAAATCTGTTATATAGAGAGAATAATTCATGATATCATTGAATATTTATGAGTTATATTTAGTTATAATTTATTGCATATTATTTAGTATTATTATTGTTAATTCATTTTCTCATTTGAGTTTATAATTCTCATATTTTTAATTTCTTATATTTTTTCTTTCTTTTTTTTTTTACTGCTCTAATTTAAATCAACGATTTAAGTTCAAAGTATTTTTTTTTATTATCAACTTAGTACTTGATTTCCGGATCAAATAATGGCGAAGTTATATATATTTTTTGTGGCTATAAGAACTTTTTTTTTTTCTTTCTTTGATTTCGTTTTTTATTGTTGACTTTAATGAGAATTTTCCGGTTCGTCGTTTCCGCATTACTCTAGGGGTTTCGATCGTACGCAGGGTTTGTGGATGAGGGGAGTAAGTAAGAGAGAGAGGTAAAGATTAAGGGTTGAGGGGGGATGATGAGAAGTATAGTAATGGAGATTGTGGGGGCGCAAGGAGGTGGATTCTCTTGACGGAGTTGCTTCGAGAATTCTTGCAGATAAATCGGAGATAAATTTGCTCGTTCGCATTTCTTCTTCGATTCCATTTTTATTTTTTATCTTTTTTTTTTTCCATTCTGTAAGTTAGAAAAGAGTGGACGGAATAAAATTGATGTGTAAATGTATAGAGACTGTGAAAATGAGTTGAAAATTCAAATTCGAAATGAAATGCCAATAAAATTTGATTCAATCTAGAGAAATTGTCGTATCATCTGTCGATGGCAGATTATTTTTATTTTATGGATCTTTTTATTTTTTTTTGTGTTTAATTTTTATTACTTATAGTGATTGACGGAGTTTTATTGGCAATGTTTATTGGAAATTTATTTTATATATAATTGTGGTTTACTTTTTTTATTTGTTATGCAAACTGTCATTGGATAAAATTAATATTATTTATTTATAGAAAAGTCAATCTCCAAATGAATTTATATAAAAAATAGTCAAAGTTCATTTTTTTTTCACACGGTTCTTGTTATGACACCATCAACAACACTTTTTTTTTATTAAAAACATGAATGGCGGCTTAGTTAACAATTTAATGGCGACAAAGTTAGCAAATTTGCACAATAAATTAACGAATTTATTTACTTTATATTCAAAATATTTATAAATAAAGCATTTTTGAATATAAACTGAAGATATTTCCATCGATGTGAGATAAATTCAGAGTTATTTCAAAGTTTGATAACAAATATGTGCATAAAATAAATTCTGAATAAATTTTTCTTCATTGCACTATGCTCATTCATGTGAATATGACTTAAGTTTGATTGTAAAAATTGGATATTGGATTTTTCATATTTTTTTTACGAACAATATCTTCAGAATATTCTTGTCGATCTGAAGTTAATCCAAAGGAATTTAATGAAGTCGAAGGAATGAAGTGTACATCGCACGAAGTTTGTATTAGACTTGAAACTTCAAATGTGTCTTGTTGAAATTCCATTTCTGAAGTTGCTAACCAAGATAAGATAAAAAGTAATGTTTTGATTAACTTCAAATTTTGCAGGCGAAGTAAAAACTGTAGAATAAAATAATTGAATGTGAATTTTCGTACATCTCTTTCTGTTATTTTATTTTATGAAGATAAATAAGTTATTTATCTATCCCAATGTCGCAATTTTAATTAATTAACTTTGGACATTAAATTGATCCTCTTAGTTTTCTTGGTTCTAGACTGTTAGACGAACTATTTTAATATAAATAAGGTTTAGTGATAGCTATCGAAAGATTTATCTGAGATTCAATAACAGATAATTTTCTGTAGTAAATTAATTTATACATCTAAGAAAATTTTTTCCACTCCATAAATTAAACAGAATTCTACTATTTAAAGAATTTTAAAGGGAATGGCTGTGATTTAGTAGTTTTCCTCTACTTTAATCTAAAAATTTAACTGACACATCTTAAAATATTTGTTCGAAGATTAAAATACAATTTTTGTTACTAAATTTCCAAAATTTTTGCTAACAAAAATATGACAAAATCCAGACATTTCTGAATCACAATTTGGAAAATTCATTTAATGTGCTGATCTTTATCTTAATTTTCTTTTTCTACTTTCATTTTGTTTTATTATTGGTATATGGGATTCTGGTATTTATTTTGCTGCAATCCCCTGGGGATTGAAGCGTAAACTCCCCCCGGTATTTTCCCCCGTGTGGAATCTTCGACCGGAGAACGTGCACAATATATATTTTCTTTTTTCGACACAGACTATATCTATGTATGTATGTATGTATGTACAGCATAGTAAGTTTATGGATATAATATATACAATATACAGATCCATACAGCTCAGAGGATCTCTCGAGTGATGTACGATGCATGTAGAGTATTTTGATAATGCTGAAGAATTCACATGAAGAGTGAATGAACAAGAACAAGACAATTTGAACGTACTGGAAAATGAAGAATGCGATGAAAAGCTGAGATTTTTATAAAAGTTTTAACGTTTTTATTATCTGGGGCTCTTTGAAATGTTTAATTTTACAAAGTTAAATTGTGTCCTATTCATATTCATTCTTAAAATTAATTTGTCTCATTCAGTTATTTTATTTGTCTTATAAATTTAACACTCTGAACATCAAAATTGTTCATAATTGAATTGAGACGTTGGGGGAAAAAGTTTTGATATATTTATAACAAACAACAGAAAAGAAAATGGAAAATTAAGTCATAGGGGTAAATATATTTCTGGTACTGGAAGGCAATTTGAAATTTTTTCTTGGACTTTTTATTAAGATAAAAGTGTGAAGTCAGTAAAATTAATTAGTCATTAAGTTTGCTGGAACAATTTTTAATGAGTTTAACATGAAGATTTATAATAATTTTAATTGATTATTGAAATTATTTCGTAAATTTGGAAATTGATTGTATGAAATGATTTCAATCAAACTCTTTTCAAATAATAATTAATTCATTCTCCGATTTGTTGTTCTTTCTCTTCATTTTATTAAAATCACGAAAAGTTCAGAGAAAAATCGAATCATATTTTGAGATATTTCTCTTCATTGAAGGAAAGAACACAATTTCATTTTTACATTTGGTTGAAAATCATCATTTCAATCTCAAAAAATACTCTCCAATATTGCAGTTGTATCAAAAGTACTTCAATTCAGCGAAGGTTATCGGAACGCATTTCATATTTATTATCAGATTTGTCATCCATTTTCCTACATAAACCTCCAGACCTATTGGAAAATACCTTTTACTTCATATCGAACATTGAATCTGGAAAATTCTAACGTTCAGCATTTCTACATATTCTTTACAAAAAAAGAAAATCGAAAAAAGCTCTTGACTCGAATTCAAAAATTCAAAGAATAACTTCCAGTGTTCATCATACCATTTTTCCTCAATTAAATCCCAGTAGTACCAACAATCTCAAATATATACGAAGAAAATTTACGAAAATAAAAAAAAGCTTCAACATTTTAAATCAAAGAGAAGTAACATAATATCTTTTCAGCCTTTGTAATTTACATTGGCTGCAATGGACATCTCACTTCATTCATTTCTCTGATAATCTCTTTCATTTACAGTTGAGAAAAAAAAAATATACAGAAATAATATAAAACTCAACTAATGAGGCTTCACTTCTACCATTATCTCTTTCACTAGTTTGATTATTTCTATTATTATGCATTATTATCTCGGTATTTTCTTCCATGTCTATTTGACTTCACCATGTTACTTAAATAGTTGCGAATCAAATGTACAAATAATACTCCTTTCATTCCAAACATATACACATATAATATTTATACATATAGAGAACTCATCTTGGTAAAGGAAATGGGGAGAAACTCACAAACGAGAAGCCGAGATATTTTTGGATATATTTTAAAGTATATCCTCCACTCTGTCTCTTGTCCTCTTGCTTGACTTCCCTCCACATCTACACATATGTTGATATGTACACAAACTGACACACACATACACACGTAATGTTTTCATCTATTTTGTCACGTTATATATTTTTATTTTCCTGTTGGTTACGTGCGCGTCTGTATTCAGACACAGAAGTGGTGGCAATTTATTATAGCCTGATGGGTTTTCGTTTTCAGTTCTCCAGTCCAGGGATTTATATTTATTTTATCCTTCTTCTTCTTTCTTTCTTTTTTTTCTTTTCTTGTGAATATAAATTATTTCTTTTTACAGTACAAAAGTTTGTTGATTTTATATGAATGTGTTTTTATATATTCATGGAAGAGTTTAATGACATTATGATGAAAATTTGTGTGATGAAAAGAAGGAAATTACACGTGCGATGAAGTAGGATAAATTGAGACGCTTTAGATTTTTATTTAGAGATAGGGAAATTATTTGATGTGATAATTAAAAATGCAGAAACTTATTTTATCTTTGGTGAATTTATTTATTTTTGGTTATATCACAATTAGAATTTTGTAATTTATGTAATTCATATTTTACAAATTGACGTTGAAAAGAAATCTCATGATGATTTTTATTTTTGGTGGGTTTGTCAATTGGATTTGGACTTTATACGAAAATTTATTAAATCCTGATTTTACTGTACAGAATGGAAAATTTTTATACTCTTCACTTGTGCCAATCTTTTAATCGGATTGTCTGAAAGTGGACTGGCAAATACGGTTCGTTATACGAGAAATCTTCACTCTCAGCGAGAGCTTGCAAGCTCTTTTAGAACTAAAAATGACATTGTACAATGTTGAACAATATTAAATTTTCAAATTCTCATATGAGAATAACAAAATATTGGGGTGTTATTCCATGAAGTTTTATTTGAAAATTTTTGCAGTGAAAGTGGAAGTGGAATTTTTATGATGTACAATGATTGATATTCAAATTATTTTTGAGAAATCCCAAAAATATAAAATTCGTTTTCAATTCCAAAAATATGGGCAATGTGTAAAAATAAGTTTTTCACATAACATCAATTTAGATTTTTTTAAACATTAAGATTTTCATAATAATCAAAATTTGTGTGATAATTTTCATGCGTTACTTTCTCATTACAATAATTAAAGAAAAAATTATTGCTACAAATTAGTCATTTACTTCTATTTTTGAATTTGTTAAATACATTCTTGTTCATGTGTTTGTCTCACTTCTAATTTATATCAAGTTACACAGACGTAGTTTCTCCACGTCTCTTCATAACTGAAGGGATAATTCCATTTCAAATGAATGGAAATGATGAAAAAGAAATTAGATTGGATATATTAAAGAGAGAGAGAGAGACAAGAAAAGAAAAAGAAATTGCGTGCAAAATGAAGGAAAAAGGTAGAATGTTTTCTCTTCTATTATCCATAAGCAACTCACTTCTTTCATTTTTTTTTCTCTACTTTCATCCCTCTGTCCTCTCATTCGCCCACCTTTCTCACCCCCCCTAGAGGGCTTTTGTTGATTCTATAAACGCAACCCCTGCAGGCATGCGAAGTACGTGCATATTTTTTTTTATTGCTGATATTGTATGGAAGTTTCTGCCAGTCACGATAAACAAAATTTTTTTCCCATCTTTACCATCCACATTATGAATAAATATTGTGATAATATGTTATTTAAGTGAAAGTTAATTAGTTTTTGGTTGCAATTTAATTAGATTGGGATTAAGAGAATTTTTAATTAGTTCGCTTAAAATTAATACGAAAATTTTATTAAATTTTTTATATTATTAACATGCAAAAGTGGTGAAATTTTATTGGGAGTTGATGTTTTCTTTGCAACTATTCTGAATTATTTCAGTAAAAAAATTCTTGTGGTGTGTAGAAATCATAATTTTTTTATTGTCAAGTGATATACGACATATTTGCAGTGTTTGATGGATTTTTCTTTTTATATAAAAAATGGTTGAATATGAGTTATAAAGGTGAAGAAGAGAAAGTTTAGCACAGGTGTGTTATTATTGACTTTTCTCAGCTATCGCTTCGTCTTTCCACTTCAGTAGCTATTTAGAACATTTATATTCTTTTTTGATCTCACATTTTTTTTCTCTCGCTTGTCACTTTGATATTCGCAGGGGGTGGTGGTTACCCCCTAAGGCACAATCCAATATATTTTTCATGTACAAAGAAAGAAGCAAGGAATGAAAAGGAGAAAAAAAACAACAAGAAATAAAACAAAAGAACAACTTTTAGTAACAGCAATTTTTCCAACGAATAAAATGAAAATGATGTAAAGTTTTTTTGTTTTCAATTTTTCTTTTTTTTTTTGGTGCTTGGGAAAAGTTAAGGGAAATGTAAATATTATATGGAATTTTTATAAAATGATGAATTAGAAATGTCAATAAAAATATTTTTATAGAGAAGAAAAAATTGTTTCATTTTGTCATTGCCAGGAAATAATAAAATTTTACACATTTGTATTCTCAACACTTCGTTGCATCCATTTTAATATTCTCCCTGTTTTTATTCACCCTTACTTTTTTTTAACATTCGTGCCTTTTACCAACGAATACAATCTATGAGAAAGTGGCACGGAAGCAACCAGTGTCACAGCGGTAATTTCCCGTGAAATTATTTAAATCGTACTCTAGCGAACCACACCCCCTTAATACACCACTATTCTCTCATTGTTTTACTTTTAGTCGTGTTTTTTTCTCTACTACTTATTGCAATTTTTTCACCACTCTGTGAAAGTCGTCTGATTTTCCCCATAAAAGCATTTGTAAATCCAAAGTGAATTTTCGTAAAGGGATAATTAATTGATAAATTCAAACTAATTAATCACAAAATTACAATTTTCATAAAAAATATTTTTGAATTCAATCTTTTTATTTGCATATTTTCATAAACAATTACGGATTTTGTTTACATTGCAAAAACACTTGACTATTTATTCAATATTTTTTACCCAATATTAAAAACTTGTACGAAAAAATATTTTAATGTCAAAGGTCGAGCATGAAAGTCCTACTGCAAATAGCTAAGTTCCACTAATTCTCTTAAATATGATTTTATGTTATTATGTTTAATTGTAATAAACGTGGCCACCTTTGCATATTATATCGCAACCGGAAAACTATCACATTATATACATTCCCCTGTATATTTTAATATAACCATAAGCCTAGGAATATATTTGAATTCATATCACATTGTTAGTTATGTCTAAATAATTTTTTCTAATCCCCACTTTTTCTTCATAATCACAAGTCGAATAAATTAAACAAAAATACTCTAAACATCACTAAAAATTCGTAGAAAAAAGTACCAAGAAAACTTTTTTTACTGAATTAAAAATCCTTATCTCATATAAAATAGAAAATTAACAGAATAATTATAAATAATTTTGTGTGACGTAGTGTTTGGATAAAGTTCATGATCTTAACAATATTTGATCTAATTAACTCTGTTATTATAAATAAAGAAACATAGCTCATCATCTGGTATTTAATGAAGTGAATTCATGTCGAGTATTAATATTTTCTGTGGGGTGAACTGGTCGCAAGTTAGTGAAAGATGATGTGGGCATTGCTGACCTGTGCGAATATAACAATGAAGAAACGTCGTGGATTTTAGATTAATCGTATCATCTGTCATGCTAGTCTTGGACTTGTGAATGATATAAAACACGACCTCGACATGTTTAAATCTAATAACATTTTCTCTTTTTTACCTTGAACCAACCGCAGTTCGATCATGTTATATAAAATCCTGATGATGATGGAAATACTTTTATGGTATATTTCATAACCTTTTATGATTTTTCTAATATTTTTTGCCCATGTCCAACAACCCTATCATTTATAAAAGAAGGTCACACAGTTTGTGTTTTTATTTTTACGTTCGTAATTTTCTTTGAATAAAACTCAAGAGTTTTTATTAATATTTATTTATCTTTTTATTGAAAGAATTTTATGTCTTTAAAGAGAGATAATTTTAATATCAAAATATTTTACATTGAAATCGTGAGAATTATTTCATTTATTTTATTTATTCTGTTTATTTTTTCATGGTTGTCATAAAATTTTTATAAAAGTTGTATCTAATACGCTTTATTTAAACAATGTTTATAATTTACAGAAATATTGTTATGTACTTTGTGAAATATTTAAATATTTGATAAAATTGGTGATGAACTTGAGTGAATTTGAGCAATTAAGAAGTTTATCGACCGAATTCCAACTTAGTAGTGACTTATCGCTTCTGTTTATATTCTCAAGGGCTTCAAAATTACCTTGAAAACACATTGTCATTTCTATTTTTGTTACATTTCATGAATTCAAATTAGTCATTACTAATTATTATTTCTTCATTTGTTTAATTGCTGAATGCAATTGTGATGAAAACTAATTTGGTATTGTTGTGCTAATGAAAGAACAAAAATTCATTTTGTCATAAAGAGAATGATTAACAGTAGGAGAATATTCATCAATTAATATCACATGTTGATAATAAATTAATAATTAATTTCCATACAGGAATATATTGGTTTTACGAAGGGTTGATGAACTCGACATAGGTAACAATTGTTGATTCATCAATTGAAATTGCTCGGATATTAATTCAGATATTCATTCTCATACCTGTTGTATTTTTATTGACATTTCCCCTTATTTTATTTGCTCATGAAACTGACAAAAAACAAAAAGGAAAAAAAAATTCAGTCCGTTCTCCTTCATTAATTTTAATATCATTAGGACACCAAGGGGCGTTTCATATAAAAGATAATAGCTGATAGAGTGGGGGAAAAGATAGAGGGATGTATTCTCTCATTTCTTGCTCTAAGAGGGGTGGAAAAGTTTTCCACTTCACCGATTCTCGATGAAAAATAAAAATAATAAAGAATGATAAGAGCGAAACAATATTAAAAAGAGGAAGAGAAAAAAAAACAAAAACTTTAGAGACAACTTTTTCTTTTTCATGTACTTGAGACGAACTTTTTCATTTCACATCACACAGTGATAAAAAAATTATTGGCTAAAGGTAAAAAAAGAGGGGTGTATATTATTTTGAGTGATGTATAACTGTTGGTATTTGTGAAATATTACTTTTTTTTTCTTTTATGTAAATAAATATGTTTTTGTCCCGAAAAATTGAAGGAGATGAGAAAATGAAATTTAAAAGAAGAAAAAAAAGCAATACAGACAGGGCTTCCACTTTGTAATTTTCAATTATAAAGACAAAAGCTTTGAACTTTGTTTGAAAAGTATCCAACTTTATTGGATCATGATAGTTTGACTTCAAATTTCTTGTCGTTGAAGTATTAATTGGATGTCAATCGAAGTCACATTTTTTTTTCAATTGTAAATCACTTTTAGTTTGATTATAGAACTTTGTTGTTTTGAGAAATAATTATTGCTGTTTATACTCATCAAGGAATTTAATTTCACATATTTCGTAATGTCTGCGGATTTTGTAGGAAAATTCCAATCGAACATTTCATCGGAATCCGTTACTTTAGTATTAGAAAAATGATCAGATTTATTTTGCATTTTCTTGAGACAAAATATGAACAATATCTAAATAAATAAAAAATTCAATATTGATAAAAACCAATTCTTCGTCTCTTTCACTAAAGTTTTCATACGATTTTCAATTAATTTCTGTAATTCTCTCTGTACATTTCAAAATAATATCAAACGTTCATCATTCAGTCACTATCAAATTTTCCATCTTCAATTTTCCTCTGTTAATTTATTTTTCTGACTCTTCAAATATCATCTCCTTAAAACTGACAAATTCTTACAAATCTACAGAATCATAATTAAATTCCAGCGAATCAAAACTTTATATTCATAATAAAAAGGGTAGTTACTTTCACTGTAAAATCAGAATTCGTCACCCTCTTCAATAAAGCTTTACCAATCATTCCAAACTTCTGAATAAAATAATTATTAGCACACTTAGTTATCATCAAGAATGAATATCAGAGTTCCAAGTCCATAGCTCTGATATTTTCTACCCAGCATGTAACCACATATTGTAAAAATTATTGTATTATACACAAACTCACCCTACTCAATAATATAAACACCTAAAAAACACAATTTCACCATGAAATCATAAGGGTGAATAAGAATTTCCTCAATGCTATTTCCCCAAAAACTCCTTCTTTAACAAAATAAAATATAATCTACTCCTACATTACCAACACTTACTCCAACAAATGTACCACAGCCAATCTGAAATTCTGCGATAACATCCCCCTTGGAAAATAGTTACCACCACACCCTCATTGAGTTAATTCGACGTAATTTGAGTTTGTAGATAGGAAAATCCTTATGCCCTTTCGTCGTTGGTTATCTATCGAAACAACCACGATTTTAAACTACCGAGAAAGCGGGGGGTAGTTTCAAATGTCTATACCCACCCCTTTTAATGTTGCGAGAAAGCGCGCGAATGTTGGGGTTGAAATGGAGGATAAACCGTAGTAGTTAGTGATGCGGATTTGAGGGTTGAAGGTGTACTCACGTTATCCCCCAATGCAAATTGTGGGGTGGGTGTGACGTTACCTAGTCGCAAGGGGTTGTTGCGCACCCCCTCTTTTCTCTATGATGTAGGTGTGGGGTAGGTTGTTACACCTACCTCATTGTGCAGTCAGTGCCGTTAGGACGCGTGTAATAATAGCGATGAATTGTTGATGGCGCCTGGGCTACTCTGTATTTATGTCGGGCCGCAGCAACCCTCCAAGGTCCAAGGGGTTGAACAACCATGTTTCAACGGTGCCTCAAAGGGATGGTGGGTCAGTCTCTTGACGCATTTTACATATAGACATTGCGCCACGTTTATATAGATTGTTAGTAATTCATCTGTGGCACCTGCATCACTACCCCAATAGCTTTATTGGGGATGAATCACCCCCTTTATACTCATTAGTGCTCGATTCATATCGAAATTCATGAATTGCATTGGGGTTTGACTATCTCACCCTGTTCGATTTATTTTGTTGCGTTTCATTTTTTTTTCTGTTTGCATTTTTATATTCTTATTTTTATTTCTGTACTTTTTTTTTCGATCCATTCGATTGTGTTCGAGTGAGGGGAATCAATTTATGTTTAACGTTTTATCATTTTTATTTGCTGAAAGCCTCGCGGGATGAATTGCATTTTATTTATTTATTTTTTTGTTGTGTTTTTATTTTCCTCGATCCCACTGTAGATTATTTTTCGTGTACGAGGGATGTTTTTGTAGACCCTTTTCATGAAAATTCTATTGAAGTAAAAAAATAAATAAAATAATAATAAATCGTATTTTTTTTATTCCATCTCTGCTGATTGCATATGAAACTTGCTGAATGGTTATTTGAATGCTATTTATTGTGGGAGGAAAAAAAAACGAATGGATTGACAGGGGAGAAATGATTTCATTGAAAATCACGAATTTCACCATTGAATAAAAGAAAATGAATGAGATGCTCATGTTGGATAACAATGGAATATTCGGTTATTATAATTTTATGGAAATATTGTTGGTCGAGTTTCAACAATGGAATTTGTAGATGAACTTTATAATTATTTTCGAATGTCAATTCCAGTATTTTTTATTATTTTTATTATGTGTTGAGTGTCGATCAATTTTTAGTGGATTTTGGTTAATGTGATTTTCTTGCTATTGTCACATTGAAAAGTTAGTTCCCTAGGTGAGGAAAGTTTTTCACAAATAATATATAATTTATAATATATATTCTATGTACATTCATGAACAAATATAATTTAGAAGTAATTTGGACAGAATTCATATTGAACAAAACAAACATTCAAGAAAAGCTCATTCATTTAATTACTATCTTTTGTTCCTAAGTTCCACCAATTTATTTATCTATTTATCAATTTATTTTCCAAAATCTGATGGCTCAGTCAATTTCAATTTCGTTTTAACGTTATGACATCAATGAAAATTTTTCATTTGTAACAAATTTGTGATTCATAAAATCCAATTTTTTTATTCTTATTAAATTCAGTACAAATTCACTGAATTATCTCATGTCCTTCTTTGCATAAGTCATCGTTTCTTGTATCATCCCAACTATTTTCTTTATTAAATTCTACAATTTGCTAAATATATTGTGATTTTATACTATCAATAAATTCACACATTTCCAAACTTTATTTATTATTTTGACTTGATAATATTTGAAAAGGTTTTATAAATAAAATAAACATGATATCACATTGCCCTCGTATTCGTATCATTCATATGCATATCATAAATATTATTCGACCTCACTTTCGATGTAAATTTTATTTGTGTAAAATAACAAATACGGATTATAATTGCATCTCTTCTGATTGCAAATAAAATTTACTCTATGATATCCAAGTGAATTTATATAACATTCATTTTGAACTACACAATATAAAATCAGCGATCTCCAAAACTATTGTCCTATTTTTAACAATAAAATGAAAGTGATGAAAAAAAATGCTATCCCAAAAGGTTGAACAAAACATTCAACATTTTATCGTTTCTCTAAAACTAACAGAAAGGAATTTAATTTCACTCATCAATGCTTTGCGTAGTTCATCAATTCCTATAGTGATCTCAACTATTTATATTCAATAAAATGGTCAATCGTAGTGAAGAATATTCGTGTTTTTCATTGGTTTATTTGTTTTGTTTTTTTTTTTTCACTTCCGCATAACGCGAATTCCGAACAGCATTGAACACACCTCGTTATTTCGAATTCATCGATGGTTTCACGTCAATGTGAAACCAAAGAGAATTTCAGTCTACGTATGTTTTGAATGTGTATAGTATCTGTATATTATAGATATATATGTTGAAACGTGGAGCAGGCCATTGGAATAGAGAATAAAATATAGGTATATAAGGGTAAATGGGTGACTGAAAAGGTTGAGTGGCCCGAGGGGATGGAAAAGTGAACATTCTCGAATGTACACGATCGTACAATCTCAATGATCAATATACTCGTGTAACATTTTAACAAAACAAAATAAATCAAAACTTGAGAATGGAGAAGAAACAAAAGTTAAAAAAAAAATGGGGAAAGAGAAAGATGAATTATAAAATTCACATTTGTTGTATCAACTTTATGTAAAGAACATTTGAAATTGAAATTTGAGTTATTAAATTTTAACTGAATGTTATTTTTTAATTGTGAAAATATAAATTGGAAATAAAATTATTTTGTTTATTAGATTTTTATTGTGAAAATAATTTAATGATAAACATGAGATAATAAATATATTTTATAAATATAAATTTGTGTGTTGATAATAAAGTTTATTTGTTTACAAAATAATTATTTGATATCAATTGAATGATTAATTATGTTTGTAAAATTAAATATGTGTATTTATTTATTTGTTTTGTTTAATAGTAAATGTATTAACTGAGTTATTATTACAAAGCAGTGGATTGTTGGTTGATGAATCATAAATTTTTCATAATTAATTTGCATAAATTGTAGTGAGATGAATTACTTTGTAATTGTACAGATTGACGAATGTCTGATCGAACGCGGATGTTACTACTTCTTTTGTACTTTCTGGACTTAAAATTTTAATTCCTGAGTGTGAGGTTGTGTCAATTAGATTGAGTTATCAGTAATGATAAGAAATATCTCAAAATATCAATGGGATTTATTAATATTGGTCCAGATAGATTATCAATGACCACAAGAAATGAACTCAGTAAAACCCAAATTTTGTTCATTTCCATTTTTATTCTTTGTTATATATTTGACTGGCGTAATAAAATCCCATTCTCTATACATAGACTAATAATTTTATTTTCAATATAACTATAAACAAAAGATATTTTTGTGTGTTGAAATTAAGAAAAAATAGAGCGAATTGTTCTGATAATATTTCTAACAGAATGAATTAATTATCGACATGAACAATAAATAAAAGCACAACTGAATATCGTTGCAATGTTTCCTACACCTTTTTTCATATTCAATTATGAAAATAATGAAGTGAAACGCAAAGAAAAAAAAAATTATTGCTTCTTTGTTCATCACTTTGATGCAATCTAATATTAATTTTTAAAAGCAGTTGCAATATTATCTGCGCACTTTGACTACTGCTCTGACAGTTTAATTAGATGAAAGTTCATTTATAGAAAGTTTAGGATTCTTCTTTTGTTTTTAATTAATTTGAATTCTCAACTTCTTCTTGACATTTTTTATTCACTCTTTCATTTCTTAATTCGTTTACTATCTCCTCGACTTTATATTTCATCAATTAATTAATAACAAAGTCATTTCAATTGTACAAATTTGCAGAGCAATTCTTGATATACTGTGAAAGTACTTGTACACCCTGGGCGTATTTAATGTAAATACTTCAACCACAATTTACCTTCCATCAAATATAAAAATTTTAAATGTAACATGGAATTTACATTCAATTGATTTGCAATGTGCTTGCAACAATGACAGACATTAAAATCATACAGAGAAATAATAATTTATTGAAATAACAATTTGTAGTTTATTTATTCCACAACAAGAGGAATTAATGACGTGAAATTTGAAATAACATGGCCTCTTTTATTTTTTCCATGTTGAATTTTATTCCGATTGGTCCTGGTATTTTTTATTGTTTTCCTATTTTTCTAGTTTCTCTTCGCAATCAGAAAAAAAAATTTCCAATAGAACTAATCACGAGAATTTAATTGGCGGGAAAGACAGAAAATATAAATCGATCGTTTGATAAAATGGAAATTTCTCAGTAGAACAAAAATTTTCTTTTCACTCCAACAATTAATTTTTACGAAGTGTTATTATGTTTGTTGTATGAATTTACTTTAAAGTATGTTAATTAAAATTAGACAGAATTTTTAATTGAATCTAAAAATAACAACAGAAAATAGAAAACAAAAGTAAATTTATTGATTTTAATTCGTCAATCGCAGTTAAATGCAAATTGACATGTATGCAATGATGAGATCTCTATTAACTCTGCGAATGGAATTTGCAACGCAATTGTTACCCATCATCATCGGCGTTCTCTACCATCCCTTGCGCCATCACCCCTTTATACACACATATATGTATCTTTCCCCAAACAGTTCGTGGACCCTTCAATTCCCAAATCCAATTCGCCCTTTGTGCATCAAATTCCAAATCTATTGGTCACTGTATAAACTCATTTCCTCTATCCAAATTGTCGACCAATTTCATAATTGCTATGGATTTTATATTTAAAGGGATGATGATGGTTCTTCTTACTGTTCACTTGGGGGTTGAATCCAGCTAAAATCGAACATTTCAGTTTATTTTTTCACCCTACAGAATTTTTAGAAGAGAAAAAAAGCTCCAGTTTCTTTTTTATCTATCAAAAGCATTTCATGATAAAATCCAAACTTTTCATTGTGACTTTCACAAATTTCCTTTTTTTTCCAGTTTTTTTTTCATGATAATTCAACTGTCAATGAGATATTCTAAATCTTCATCTTTTTTGTCCAATAATCCGTTTGGACTATCGAAATTATTTTATATGAATGTCAATGTTATATTTATAACATTTTTTATTAACGAAAAATTCTTTATTAATTGAATCTATGAAAGACTTACTGTAAAATTCCTGGGATACCAAAATCGTTTTCTTTCTCAAGGAAGAGAAGAAAAAAAATACGACGAAGGATAAAGGAATAAAACGTTTTGGTACTGGAAGGAGGATACACCATATCCACAAACATTATTGGGGCGTACGAAAAATTTCGTCTGGGATTATCGTTCCATCTGTCACAAGCACAATATTAATTCCCAACGATAAATTCCAACGCCACATTCCAAAATTTAATTTAATATATAATTCATATAAATTCTTTTCATCAAAGTTTTGTTCATTGCCGCTTTTATTGTTCGATTATTATCTCTATTGTTTGCTAAAAAGCTTCACAAATTTTCATCATCTGTCATGAATTTATATGTATAAACATATCTCTGTAATAATTAAAAGTTTTATACTGGCGGTATTTTCTTTTGTGTCTCATATCTAAACGTAGAGAAATGTTATGGAATGTGTTGTGCAGAGTATTGTCATTAATTTCAACAGCGGAACTTTGATGTCGAATAATTGAAAGCCATAATAACTACTACAAGACTGTAAAAGAAATAAAAAAGTTTATGAATAAAGACTTTACTTTTGTCTTCTCAGAAAAGCAAGAAACATAAAGTAGATAACAAATTTTTTTTTTTTCTCATCTTTGTAAATAAAGAGACAAAAGTATATCATTGTGAATGATACTAATTGTGTTGTGAGTTAAGTATTGAACTAGTTAGTTGTTTTCTATATCGAAATTACTCAGGAAATGATGTAGAAACATCGAATTCATTGTTGTGTTTTTTATTGTGAAGTGTCACTGAAATTATTTCTAAAGAATTGAAAGAAATAATTTTTTTCAATACTACAATTGAACAACTCGAACTTTTCAGATAATTTTTTTCAATTCAGAATTGAAACTTTTTCCTGTTTGTGTAAAAAGAGAAACTGTACTCTGATTTTGTTGTTTGTTAAAATTGCTTTTTGTTAGATCAGAGTTCTTTGTGTTATTCTTTTTTCAAACTTGTTCTTTTGTTATTTGATTCTTTTATTACAAATAAAAAAAATTGAATATGATTGAATTTTGTCAGTCTAGTTTGAACATCTTTCGATTAAAATTCAAAACAAATTAATAATCAATATTGAAATATTTTATTTTAAATCAAACAGTTTTACATTCATAGAAATGTTGATTTTTCTCAACAAATATTGAACATTCATTTCAATTTATTCTCGTCTTGTCATTGTGTACTTTATCAAGTAATTTAAATTTAAATTTTCTCAAATTCTTAAGAATTCAAAACAATAAATTGTCTTATCGATCAATAATTTATTTGTGACTTTTGATAAAAAGTCCAAAACGATAATTCAACAATTGAATAAAATGGAAGAATAATGAACTGTCTGCTTTTTATTCTCAAGGATTACCGCACGCACTGAATTTTAAATTCTTTTTACAATGTAAATTAATTCAGCTGTGCGTGAGGGGATTGATAATATGAAAAAAGGGAAAGAAAATAAATTTCATGTATTAACTTTGTAAAATAATGTGTAAATACGCGTACAAAAGAAAATTCACAGATATTTTTGTTAATTTTTTTATTTATATACATTGTCAGTATTCGCTCCCTTATGGGAAAGGGAACACACTACCTATATTCCTCACATGTGTATTCTCGTTACTGTCCCTCTTGCTACAGAGTCATAAAAGAATTTACGACCCAGTCGTATTTACACAACGCGACATTGGTATAGTAAGCCGATTTACACCCCCTCGTTCCAAATTTTTCTCTCGTTTTTTATTATTTTTTTTTGTACGATCGCATAAATCATTTCATGTCTGTCAACCTGTTTTTTGTGTTTTTGTTTTGTGAAGTAGTAACAAAAAATCTATGGATAAATAAATGTTGGGGTGAAAAATAAAAAATGAATACAAAAATTGTAAAATTTCTCTAAAAGAAAATACAAAATAAACAAACAATAAGTCATGTAAAAAAAACAAAACATAACTTTCAGTGTGTTCAGTACAAAACTACAGAGAATAAAAAATAAAAAATATTTCTAATTTTATGAATGACGGAAATATAGAAATAAAAAAAAAACCTGAAAAGACTTGAAACAACTCTGGAAAATGTTCTGTGAAATTGAGAACTGCAAATACTTTTACCATTGCGTCAATTTTTTATTTAATCTTTTACCCCCCTTTTTTTTTTCTTCTACATTTCTATGACCTCACTATTACTTTGACCTTTTGAACGTTCAAGTTGCTTATTTACTCGTCTCTTTTCAAACGTTTTCTAAAGATGAGAAGAGAAGTGAAGTAAAAAAAAAAAAGGAATTCACGAATCCGTAGTTACCCCATCTCACTAGCACGAAGATTTACCATGAAGCTTTGAAACTCTTATGTACTAATTTTCCAGCTTCATAATTATTTCCATCTTCTTCAACATGTTTATTTAGCATTATTTCTTCTTCTTTCATTCATCCATAAATCAATGTTTAATTACGTCTCTATCATTTGCATTTATTTATTTATTTATTCATTTTGTTTGTGTGTCGTTGCGAGAATTTGAGTAGTTCTTTTTTTTTGAATGAAAAAGCCAAAGTATGAGTGAAATGAGAATTAAGAGGAGTAAAAAAAAATAAAAGAATTGTGACGTGGTCTCGGAAATTTCCGGACGATATATATTTACCACACAGACTGGTTGGTTATAAAGCATTGCGCTTTCGAAATCTCAGAGGCGCAATCCAGCGTCAGGGGAAAAGCAAAGGGGTGTTGTAGAGGCAAACGATGCAAACTAAAATGAGTAGGGTGAGCTTGAGGCATGAGAAAGAGGGCAACGAAGAGATGGTGATAAGGGAAATGTAGACTGGAATTCCACGGATTTCCTGCATAAATATTCGCTAGCCCCCTAACGTCGACTCATGAAATAGAGATGGAGCAAAAAATTCATTCCCATTCCATTAACAAAAAATAAATATATTTGAATATAGATGTTGTATGTATAACTGTTTTACTACTCCCTTCGTTTTTCTTCACGGTCACTCTTCCGTTGTAGCTTTGAATACTCATTTACAATATCCGTTATATAAAACTGTGGAATATTCTGCATCGGAAATTATAGCTGGGAAAATTTTGTATGTACAATGATAACATTGTCCGATTTTCTGCATTTTTATTCCAATGTAGAACGATGAATAAATATTAGAAAATGTTTGTTTTCATTAATTCCACAATTTTTTTCAAATATAAAAATAAAATTTTTTATTTATTTTTATACTTTTCCTTTTTTTTAGGTCGCAATTGAGAAAAAGTAGGAATAAAATTCTAAACATCTTCTGAAAATTCACGAAGAATTAATAAGTTTTTATCAATTTTTTATTCGTCTTTAATTCATAATTTGTTTATAATATGATTGTTAATGATAATATTCGTTTGGAGTGAATATGTTTATATTATTTAGTGCAATGTGTTGAAAGTGATGATAATGAAGATGATTGTTTATAATGAGTATTTTTTATGATTATCAAATTTGATATATTGAACTTAAATAAATTAACGTCAATTAGTTATGGATCATTAACGAATGTTCGTTGGATTTGATGTTTCTATTTAATGTTGATTTTTGTGATTAATTTATCGTATGTTTGTTAATTTTATTGACTATCAATAAATATTTTATTGATAAATTCACAATGTTTTGGATAAATAATTGAGTAAATACTAATATTCATTTATTGAATATTGATAAACGATACATTTTAACTGAGTCTGAAATTAATTGCAATAAACACTTGGATGAAATAAAATAACAGTGGATTCATAAAATTAAAAAATTGAGTGGATTGTAACGTTAAGTAAACTATTTATATTGTAACAACTAATTTTTCTGGTTAATAATTTTACATTTGAAAGGTTTCTTTTGATAATAAGTACTCGAGTACAAAGTGCAAGATATATTTTATAAAATACTGATTAATATTTCCTATGAAATTTTCACAAGGGAAATTTACTTTTTGAAATAATCTTCATGAATTTAATTTCCTGGAATGAATTTATCCCTTTGGAATTTTCTCATCTGTTTCTTTGAACATGCACACAAACAAAAACTCCAATATTTATATTATATTCATAATTGATAATAATCTACAAGTTAATTTTTTACTATTTCAAATTATTAGGAAATATTATCATAATATAAATTGATGTAAATATTTGAGTAAAAAATTAATTGCTGTGAATTTTCTTCTTCATTTTGTTTGAGCTGCTTTTGCTTTGATAAACTGTGATATTATTAAACTATAATTGATTGATCACCGAGAAAAATAGCAGTGGAAAAAAGACAGCACAAAAAAAAAGTAGGAAAGAAAATCCCACTACGATAAAACTGTGGAAACTTTTTTTTTTGCTATTTCTTCACGAATTTACGATTTTTCAGCTCCAATTATTTTCGCTTTTATATAATTTATATAATCGATCGAACTTTGAAAATAATAAGAGAAAAAAAATTCTTATAAACAAGCACGATTATATTCATCACAATTTTCTACAATTGCAATTAATTAATCAATCGATTGTCTCGTAACAAATTTCTTCTTGTGAATTTCTAGTACAAACATAAATGCATCCAATCGTTGATCTTAGTTGAATGTAGACATAAATTCTCGTCTGTATCAACTCTTAATTAACTTGAAGAAAATTTCCAATAGATATTGAATGCTATCAAATTATTTGCACAGGTCGAGTTCTACTTCTGGCATGATGGAATGTATAAATATTTTCTCTTCTAGAGAAATTTCGAGAGAGAATATTTTTGCTAGTATTCATCCACTTCATGACGATGCATTTGATATTGTCGAGTATTCTTAAAAAAACCTTAAATCAATATCAATGATAAGTATCGGTTGATAAAATTCGCTTTGAGTGCATCGAACGATATAAATTGTTTAGAAAATTTATGTTTTAAATTGATAAATTTAATCTGAACAAAATTATAAAATTTTATAATAAAATATTTATGATGAATCTGATATTCGTTAATTGATAAACAAAACAAATATTATTGTTTAAATTATTCGCCTAAGATTATCAATTCAAGTCCAATCAATAAATACATTTGACACAAACATAACCTCATAACTCACAATTATAAAATTGTTCAAAAGTATTTTATACATTAAACAAATAATGTTGAATTAATATTTATTTCAAAAAAGAATTCTTAACTTACTTTGTAAAGCTAAGAAAAATATTAAAACAGTGAGATAGAGACAAAGATAAATGATAGTGAATTGGGAAGTTTCAATATGGCAGGGCGTCAAACATTCTTGGCTGAAGTGTTAGATAGCAGAAGTAGAGAATGTAAATGTTGAATTCTGAACTGCGAGCGCAAAGGAGATCGTTAAGAAAGTCGTTAGACTTTTCCCCAGTGTGCGGGCGCCAAGAAAATGTTCATGATGTTAAAAAAAAAAACAAAAGAGTAAAAAGAAAGAAGGAAAAAAAAACTTAAATAAAAAAGAAAATAACAAATTTATTTCACCTAACATTTGAGCTTTTTGGTAGTTCACTTTATACAATAATTGTTGATCTCGTCGACAAATTATCAACAAACTCTATAAAATTTCTTCACAGTTTTAAAAATATATAAATTTTATTCTACTATTTATTTCTTCTTTAATCATAGCATCATTTCACCCTCTTCATTCAACAATTCTCTCTCGCCATACCAATGGCAACGCTAACGACGTGTCATTTACCGCCACCGCCACCATTTCACCGTCCGCATCATACACAGATACACCTGAATGTTTGTATAAGTGAAACTGTGTATATATGTAAAGACGAAGGGTGTTTTGCGTTTACACCCTCTTGTGTCGCCTGTGAATTTGCAGTGGCTGTGGTAGTTATGTATAGACGCTGTATGGCATTGCACCAACCATTGGAAATTAAAAAAATAAAAAAAAACAAAAAGCTGTGCTTTAGATTTCTTGAGTTTCAAGTTGTGTATGCACTTCATATTTAGAAGGATGAAAAAAAAGTTCTTTCACTCACGAAGAATCATTATTCGTTTCGGATTAAAAAAAAATTTTCTCTTGCAATATTTTTATGTGTCGTTTATGATTTAAGAGCGTCATACACAGCAGCAATGTTGAGCAATTATGATAACTTTTCATTTATCTCTAAGTCAGTGAAATAATCAACAAGAAATTCTTTGGAAAAAAAAGTTTGATATGAATATCAATGAAAAACATTTATGTGCAATCATGAATTATATTATGAAAATATTGCTGAGATATTTCCAAATATTAATTGAATACATTCTAAATTAATATCTGATGTTCAGTTTAATCCATAAAAAAAATTAATTGATCAATATTCAATGAACCAAATTCTGAGTTAATTTTGTGGTTGTATCGCTTAATTTATGCATCAATGTTATCACTTTCCTGTTTGTGCTACAGAGCTTAGACAACAAATGAGTTTTTATAACACATTTACAAAGTTAATTAATCGAAAACACTACTAAATGTAGATTAATTAATTATCATTACTATCGTGTGAAAGAATAGATTAATTATAATCTCAATATGAGCAACTACAGTTGAGATAAATTGATTAACTACAAAATTAAATCATTAATAACAATTTTCACTTTGAGCTGCATTTGAAATAATTATTCATAAGACATCAATCAATTTTTTCCAATTCTACATGAGCTTTACCCACACATAAAGTATATCATATGATTAAATAAAATCTTCAACTTATGTGAATAAACAAATTCACCAGAAAAATCGTCCATTTGGTGTTGTGTAAACCGTTAAGAAAGTTTTTTTTTTAACGTTAAAAATCCATAGATTATTTTCGACGATGCACTGGTGTCCACTCAACCATTAGATTTCGACCTTTCACATAGTTCAGTATTGTTAGTTGCCAGAAGTTCAAGACGAAGATGTTTTAGGGATAATGCCTTGGAGTAACACCAGCAACAGTAACAGCAGTAGCAGCAGTAACAGCATACAACAGCCGTTGAACTCGATTCACCTTCCAAGTTGTTAGATCTATACTGTAATTACAAACAAGAAGCTTTTCCAGTTCGTCCAACACCATCTACAGTGACACAAAAGGGTACGACGCTTTCTCTGCGTTAGTTATTCATATTTATGAACAGCTTCAAGATATAATTTTATTAACAAGTATTATCCACCCAACTGATTTTCTTAACTATGTATGCAACCATCTGCTGTTGCTTTAAAACGTTATATCTTCTCTCTGCTGTTTCCTTTCATTCCTTTTATATTCCTCATCAAAAGTCTGAAGATAAATATTATTTGCAAATAAAATGGTAGCAACGTATTACAATAAAGTTCAGTTTTAATTGTATAAACAGAGTTGTTGTGATTCTATCATCTTATTTGTTGTTGATGATGTCTATGGTAGTTGGTGAAATGAATTAGCAGATGGAAATTATATTGATGGAGTTGAATTTATTTGATTGATTAGATTGAATGTAATAAAATTGATTTAGTTTTGGATAGTTTGTATGATATTGAATAACCAAAGTTAAAGTTGTGTACTAAATAAATATTCATTCATTCATTATAATTAATCATATACAGAACACTTTTATTTATAATCATTCAGAATAAATTCATGCAGATCCAATCTGAAATATAATATTTTCAGTTGTTGAAATGGAAAACACAGAATCAATAATGATAGATTGTAAAGTAGAGAGCAGGAGCATGGATTAAATTAAATTCGACATTGTTTTGAATATTCAGAATTTGAATGAGAAACTTGTAGACTAAAATACCTTTGGAAACTATTGATAGCATTGCTATACGATTGAATAATTGAGAAATATAGTTGCTGCTCTATTTCGATTGTGATATTGCCAATTGGGATTCACTTGGTTCCAATGAATCCATTGAAGAAAATTGAAGATAGTTTAATTTTCTTTCAATGCTTCATAGTTTGTGCATGAATGAACCAGAGCAGCCAATTTTCTCTTCATTTCATCAGAAATAAAGAAGAAAATTCAATGTCAAATGATTTTAACTTTGTCGAAAGAATTAAAATAAGAAAATGATTATGAGAAGTAGAATATTTTTCTCATATAAATATTATTCTACAACTTATAAATTCAATCGTTGATAAAGTTTCCATTTTATTATCTATGTTTTAAATTACAATTATCACAATTTAAAATAAAGAATAATTCACATTCATCACTTCAATGTCAAAATCGAATTATGATAATTCTAAAATAACTGGCAGTAGACTGGAAGTTCTAAAAACAAAAGAATCGACAAAAGTTAAGCTGCAGTGGAAACGTTTTGTCTAGTTAAATGGATGACCTGTTTCGTTATAATAGCATGAAAGCGTTGACGAGTCGTTGTTCCCATTTTCACTTCCCATACATATTCATCTTACACAAAAATAATAAACTCAAGTTGCTGTGACGTTTTCCATAATAATGAATAAGATTTTATGAATAGTCAAGTTTTATCGTCTTTATATAACATGAACATTTTATAATTTTATGATACAAACTATAAACATTGATGGAAAATTCAAACTCAGGCTGTTACTTGTAATCATAATACAACTTTACTTCTTCTTTATAGTTCAATAACTATAATATAACAAGCGATCTACTTTAAAATAATGATACCCACTGGATTGAATTTTTTCACAATTGAAAAAGGAATATCACAAAATATCATTTTTATCAAACCAATATTTGAAAAGTATTGTAGAACATGACTTCATCAAGTTCACAATCTTTTCCAAATTCTATCTAAAGAATCAAAGTGGAAGTTTTTGATTGTTCTACTTACAGTTTTCAATATGAGAAATGGGAACTTCAAAGTGATCTAAGTGCTCTAGAGACATTCATCAATCCTTCAATATAACGACATTAGGAACAACCTTTGGTCTGGATTAGAACATATTAAGGAGGAATAGAGCAATAATAAATATCTTAATCAGGAACTGGATCCAATGCTGAATAATTCAATCCTTTGGTTGCATCTATCCATTTTTTTCTAATTAATTCCTCAATGTCTCATTTTGATAACATCTAAAGAGCTCAAATAAAGTCTTATCTAATTCAAATAATCATTTTTTTTCTGGTATTCCCAATGACAACAACAATTGGACCTGACTTGATTGAAGACATCACCAAACAGCAAAGTCATGAATTCTGGTTTCATTTATGATCTACGTGCATGCATGGAATTGGTTTGATGTTTGATTGGATCATATCTGCTAGTCCAGTTACATTATCTTCAGTACTTACATGACTTCTGTAAGCCCTTCAAAATTACACCAGGAAATGTTGCTGATGATTCGAAAATGTTATCAACACCTGTGGGAACAAAAATAAATTGTCACGTATTGTTTTCATTCATGCAATGTCACATAACTGTTCACTTCAAACTTGATTCAAATACCCTCACAAAAAGGTAGAAAAATGATTCCTTCGTTATTTTCAAAATGCAAAAGCACAAAATTAACATAATTGACACGTCACGAATAGATTTTTAAGAGTGTCTTAATTTAATAATATTCTTCAGGACATAAAATTGGTGAATGACAATAAAACTCTCCAATCAGATTACCAATTTAATTTTAAATTAAATAACATTTTAAATTAACTTCTGGTTCATAATTATTAATTCAGAGTTTATGAATTTTCTAGAAATGTTAATTTTGTTGAAAATAGACTCGAATTAGAATACCATGAACAGATCATGCGGTTTGCATTGTGAAAGACTGGACTATACAAAACAGACATGGGTTTGATGTGACGTTTGGTTGAGGAATATTCGGATATCCTTTACGCAGTATATCCGAAACATGTCGATACAAAACCCACCCCTTATATCGCCTGACCGCCGATCGTGCCTGTATCAGCACCATTGCTCTGAATCCCCCTATCGTTACAGGGGTGCAAGAGGGATGATATGACATGACTGACAGTGTCTGTCGATAGGAGAACTATGCACGCGGAAAAGCCAACCCCAGAATGCAATGAACATCATCAGTAAAACTATTCTCATCTGTTGAAACCCCCAACAACCCGTAGCGACCAGGCATGTTCACAGCAATACCAATATAAGGGTAGCTTGGGGGTAATTATTGACACGTGTATAGGATAAATATATATTCACAAGGGTATGTTATGGTTTTACATGAGCAATGAATCCACATAAAATTTTACAATTTCGTTCGTATTTTTATTAGTTTCGTTTTCCAATATTTTTTTTTTTTTCGTATATTTATTTGTTGTTTTTTACGATTGGATTCAACATTTGTTACGATTTTGCTTGTTATTATTTTAGAGATAGAATTAATTGGGATGCTTTAACTATTTGTGGTTGTTTTGGGAAAATTTGGTAATAAAATGGTGGATTAATGTCGGAGATAACAAATTGTGTTTTTGTATGAATTGATTCTCATGTGCAGTGTATCGTAAATGAACATTGGAGATCGATTTAGAACAATGAAACAGAATGGACAATTGCAATAACAAAACAAAAAAAAAAAACACCAAGCAAACAAAATAAACAGAAAAATAGAAACAAATATTTATCCAGAGAATTATTTTCTCATTCAATTGATTCGATTACGTCATGAAATGCTTCAGGTGTGTATGATGATATTTAAAAAAAAAATCTTTTTATATAAAGTTACTTTCAATACAGATTTTTGTATGCTGAAAAAATAAATTCATTGTTTATTTTTATTCATTCGAAATGTCAATTTGTGACGCTTGAGCAATACATCCTCCATGTTTTTTTTCAATTTTTCTTCACCATCATGACCAACTCATTTAGATATCATTTTCTCTTAAATTATCACAATCAAATCTAATTGTGAGCACAGACATTTTATTTCCTCCCAATTTTTTTATATGATCTTATGGTAAATTGATGATACGAAATTTATTCTTTTTTACTTGAGGATTTATACTTAATTCTCCTTCACTGTTCTATTTTCTCATATTTTACTTTTATCATAACTGTGCTTCATTCATCTAACTCATTTTCTCTCCTTACTTCGTTTCATTTCACGTTGGATAGAATGAAAGAGCTACTTTGAAAGTCAAAGTTTTAAAGTCTTAAACACTTTATTGCGGCAAGCATTTAAATTTGAATATCATTCGATTACCAAGGGGATGCTCTAGCGAGTCCTCCATTTCCTCTAACCCAACTCTGATTCTCTTTTTCTCCTTCAACAACTTCATATGCATATATATATATTTATTTTCATAATATTCTATCTCACTTGCTCGCTTCAACTACGATTTTATCTCCATCTGCATATACCTATCACATCTATCTATCCTTATTCTCCTTTAAATAAATCCATTCGAATATATTCCAAGTCCACTTTCAACTCGCATTTCCTTTGTTAGAATATAAACCATCCCTCTGGCAATCGACCTCGTTTTCTTGTCGATTAAGCCACAATAGTATATAAACGAGTGCTTGACACTCTTCATGCAATTGAGTTGTTCAATATGAAATTTAATTAAAGAAAAAAAAATATATAAAAATTGTTTTTCACTTTGATTTTATTTATTATTCATGTTTTTGTTATTATTTCTTTCATTTTTATTCTTATTTCTTCTTTCTTTTTTTTTACCTGCATAAATTCTGCTTTATTAATGGGTTAGAATTGCATTTGTAACAAGTTATTAATTTATATTTATGAGTGGGGAAAAGTTTTGTGAAGGGGTTGGTGGAACCTCAGTTATGATATTAGAGGTGGACTCTTTTCGTATATGCAATTATGGAGAGGTGAGAAAACAATTAACGTATATATTCATGTTTTCAGGAGGTAGTTGAGCGTGAAAATGTGAGTGATAAAGGGATGAAAAATGTTTACATATTCATACATGTGTAATTTGATTTATTGAAATATAAAAATGTTATATTTTCTTTTATTCTTTTTCTTCTTTTTTCGTTGTTTGTATTCAAATGATGTGACGTAAAATTTGTAATTTAAAAATTCTCTGGATGTTTTTGTACAAGGCGGTTGGTTATAGTGAATAGGGTTTTGCATGAACACTGATTATATTCTGTAACGACCCAAGTTGTTGAGAATATTCTAATGTTGCTCTTGGAATTTAGAAATTTATTTTTTCATTTTCTTTTTCATTTTCTTTTTCACTATCTGACATTTTCATATTTAATTTCAGATCTTTTCAATTTTACAAACCATCATAATTTCATGCACATATTTATGGAAATTGTATATGTAAAAGTTGATAAATAATCAATTTTGACACAATTGTTAATGCAAACTTCACTTTCATATTCTCCAATTTGGTCTGACATATCAATGATTTATTCACTTTAACTGAAAGTAAATGTAATAAATGATCTTTATTATAGTTCTGATTTTTTTATTTTATTCGTATTGAGGGTTTTATCTTTTTTACTGTAAATATAATTTATGAAAATTCAATTTTATGATTCCGATGTCATTTTGTTGCTTTTCCATTCATTATTATATATTAATGTATTTGCGACTGAATGATTAAGGGTTGCTCACGTCGAATGAGAATTTAAACTGATTCATTTGAATAATTTCCAACCACTGCTCTGCTCGTAAATTTCACGATTATTCTTTCAAGTGTCATTTCAATAACTCAATGCAAGTGTTCCATTTTACAAATTGAAAAATCTCTCTCTTTTTTTTTATTTATTTTTACTTGCATTATATTTTCACACTTTCCGTCTTTTCTTTACTTCTATTCATTTTATCTCATCATTGTGCCATTATTACACACATTTTCAATTTTACGGTCGACTCCTCAACACTTACAATTTTCCATCGTCATATTATTATCCACTCCCCTGTACGTCAATCCATTCCCCACAAACTCAAGGGATGAAACTCCAATTTATTATTATTTTTCAAATCATCTCACGAATAGTCTGGCAGTATTTTGAATCAACAGAAAGCTCGAGTGGATTTTTGTATGGGGTAAAAATGTAGTGAAAGATTTTTAGATGGAAGAGGAAGAATAATTGACTGATCCTCATGTCAATAACTGAAATTGCCTTTATAAGCCTTTTTCAAACTAGCAATCACAAACTTTCTAAGAGTAAACGTTAACAGTTTCATTAATGCTTTTTTATGGCAACTGATTGGATCTTGTAATTCATTTTCTTTTTGTTTGTTATTTCTTCATAATTATCTTTATTTTTTTATTTTTATTATCCTTTGTTCAAACATTTTTTCTTATAATTGCTTGGGTTTTACTTTGTAGTGATTCACATTCTGGAGCATTAAAAAAGTGAATGAGTGTCATATAAAATATGGAATATTTATTTTATTGAACTCCTAAATCAGAAATCACATTAATTATATTTGTTCATATTTATAAAGTGTACTGATGAATGATTTGTGTGAAGAATTGGATGAAAAAATGGCCAATCAGTAAAACTAAATTCGAAAAATTGAATTTATTGTGTCCACAGTAATTCACAAAGGGAAAATAAAATGTTGGATATTGATCGTTATATATTTATTCTTCTGATGATAATTATTGGCTCTGATAGTTGCAATAATGACATTGATACAATTAATAAGTGGGAAGATTCATGGCAGTAGATAATGACGATTATGAATATTTAATTAGTGACAGCTTTTGATAACATCAACATATTTTATGTATTTATATTTTCCAGTGTGTGCACATGTCTATGCTATAGATTTTGATATTGAACAATTAATTATACATCCATAGAAATTAAGTCTATATAACAATGAGTGTCGGTTAAATATTGTGAGAGGTAATTTATTGAAAAAAATATTGATGAATTATTTTAATGATTTATTTAAATGTTAGAAAATATTAGAAACAATTAACATGTAAATAGACAATGGACACAGAAACTGAATAAGCAGTTGGAAAATTAAGAAGAAGAAAAAACAAAATGTAATAGTTTTTTCTATATTTTCTTTTGCGATTTATATTATTTGTCTCAGTTGATTAATTAACGTTCACTTAGTACTAATTAAACAGATTCAGAACCATAATAATAATATTATTGGATAAAATTTTCTTAGAATTGTATTTTTATTCAAGAAATTCATTTTTATCATTCAGGAAATTGATATTCGTGTTTTATTTATTCGCTCTCTGTGTCCAAATTCGTTTTTAAAAAGTTAAAATTTTCATAATTCTCACTTTGTAACTTAACTTTCAATAAAATTAGTCTTTTAATCAACAACTTTATTCAGGACATTATTTTATATCTAATTTCTTCCAATAACAATTTTGAATGCAATGAATTTTAATTATGACATTTATTTTTAGTTTCACAGATAGATATTCATAAGTCATAACTCACTTTATTACTCCATATAATTTGTAAATTACGATCGATGTTCAACATCACTACATTATTACTTCTTTCACAGTTTTATACACCTTGAGCTATTTCCACATCCCCTTGAAAAAAGTTTTAACTAGCGAGACGGATAAAAAAAGTATATATAAGAAGAAGGCGAAGTAGAAGTGTAAAAAAAAAAAGTGTCAGACAAATTCACGTTATATTTCGTCGAGTTAATTTGCCAATTTCCAATCCCTTATTCGCCCCTTATTTCATCTACCCCCTGTTATATCCTATAAAATATAATCTATCGAATCAATTTTTTTCCCCTGCTTTCTATTCGCATTCTATTATCAATTAGTATAAATTCTCACTTGAGAATAAAGTTAGAGAAGATAAAATTTCACAGTAGGTTGTATGAGTGAAAAGAGGATATTTTTATTCAGTGACGCAATGGATGTGCGAATGGGGAATTGAAACTTGACGACGTTGAATGATAAATCGCAGAAAAATATGTCCTTGGCGAGTCACGAAGGGTGAGAGTGCTTTGACAAGCCACTGTCGAATTCATGCCCGTGTGACATCGTCACACTCCCTTTTCTGTCTGCACTCATCCCTTATTTATATCACGACTTTGTCACAAATAAAAAGAAGAAAATGGAAAATAAAAAATAACAAGCAGTAATTTTTTTCTTTCTTTTTTTCTGTAATAATTGTCAGTTTTTATGACAGAGACAACTTGAGAATAATAATTCTCTTTTCATGTATTCTCCAGTTTCATTTTGTATTTTTTGTTTTCCCTTTCGCACAATTTAACAAAATTTGAAAAGAAAAAATTAAATTGAGATATTAATTATACTCTTTCTTGTTATTTTCAAAATGATTAATAACTTCATGGTGATTCATCTAATACACAAAAGGGCCAAGTTTTTAGTGAATAAAGAAAAAATAATGATAACTTTTTGTCAAATAATTTAATTCCAACCTTTTGTGTATTTAAATTTACTGATTTCACTTTATTTAAAATTGCACATCGAATTGGAGAGGTTTATTTTTGATTGACATCTCAAAATGATCTACAACATTTTTTTTATATAACTTTGATCATTACAAATTTGTGTTGTTAATTAAATATCATAACATTAGACGCAAAATTAAAATTCAGTAAAAAATGATTGGAATAATTTAAAGTAGAAAGTAAAAAACTTTGCAGTTAATTTGAAATTGAAGTGATGCACAGTCGAATGTAGAAAACATTGAAACAACGTTTCACTTTGTTGATTAATTCTAGAAGTTTTTCTTGCAATTTTTCAACCGCTTTCTTTGCTTTAGTATAACATCTCGAGCTTACTCAATGTATCAATTGCGTCCTTAATTAATTAAATGGGGTCGATGTTAACGGAGAAACGACCATCTATTTGCTTTTCCACCCTTCTAATACGAAGTGTAAACTTCCGGAGTGCGCGCCCTCACTCTCTTCCTCCCTTTTACACACTTCATTCTCCTCTTCCGTTCATGTGATAGTGAAGTTGTGAAGGGCTTGGCGAACAGTCGTGTTGGAGTGAAGCTGTACAATTGTTTGATTGAATTTAGCACTCTTGAAAAATAAAAAATAACAAAAAATATATCGAATGCAATGTCAGTTTTCAGTCGACAAATAAATTTTACTAATTTAAAAAATTCTTTGACATTGTGACATTTCAAATTAACATTTATTATTAGACATCTCTGTGCGTCTTATAAACATTAGTAAAAATACTTACAAAAACCTTTGGAGAGTTTCCAAAATAATTCTGAAAAAATTGCAACATAAATATTTTACTGTGGTAGTCTTGAAATAATTTACCTTCTGTTTATATTCTTAATACTTCCACCATTTTTTTTTAAACAAAACTCACTGAATGACAAAATTTCTACAACTTTATTAATTAATGTCAATTTTAATTAAAATGAGATTGAAAAATTCTATATTTTCTTCTTTGATATAAAATGCAATGAAATATTAAACACTGGAAATCGTTACTTTATGTATACATTTTATGCACACTGAAAGATTTTCATAATTTATTTTTTCTCTTCAGCGTTTGAAAAAGATATAAAATGATTCACACGAAAAATTTCATCTACTAAATTTCGTTAGAAAGAAAATAAAGAAATGAACTGCGTCTTTTTCGGACGTTTCAAGTCAAAGCATTCACACTAAAGAACAAAACTACTACGACATAAAATACATAATGTCCTGCAACGAGGGCAATTAATTACATGAAATAATTGCAATAATTCTGAAAAATGTCTGTGAAAAGATGTTTCAGGCGCCATTAAAGATTTTATATAACTATACTGCATACTGTAAATGAGGTCGTAACCATGAGACGTGCTCTTCTTTCGGCCATACCATTCGAACATGTTCCAAGAAAACTATCGAAACAAATTACCAAAAAAAAAAGTTGAAAAAAGAAAATAAAAATTGAAACTCAAATCGGAAAAATATAAAAAAAACTATTCTAGTCTATAATGACTTTCACTACAGACACAATCATCCCCTGATTGAGGATCATCAGGAACTAAAGAAAAAAGTAGTAGCAAAAAAGAGATGGGACTGCTGATAAATTAAAGGATAACATTGTGTAGCGTAAAGAGGGTTGATTTTTTTATTAAATTTATTCTCTGTAGCATCATTGAACATTCACATTTGAAACTCTCCATTAAAATTACGAAAAAAAATAACAGAGTTATTTTAATTATCAATTTATTTATAACATGGACTATGTAATAATTGATGTCAAAATTCGAATGCAATTTCAGAGCGAAGTTTTTGTGACGGTTTAACAGGAATGAATTTAGAACAATGAACGTTACAAAATTTTGTTATAGCTTTTTATGAAATATTTATTGAATAATTAATACAAAATATTTTAACGTTTTACAGAGCAGTCTTTTGCTACCAATCAAAAATAAATTGATTCTGTTAGATGATAAAACAATCGATTATTCGTTTTAATTTAGATGCAATAACGAAATATGTCAGCAACAGATTGAATTTCAATCCTGGAAGATGAAGTAGAAACAGTAATGGTTTGATATAGAAACATTTGATGATGAAACAATTTGTTCAAAGAAATAATTTTCATAAAAAAAATTCTGATCAACATCGTTATGTTTCTTCAAAAGAATGATCAGTTTTCGAACAAAAGACGCAGTTTGCAAATGCAAGGAACGTTTTCTTGCTTCTCTTCCACTTTCTCACAAAAACGCTTACGGCGATATCGGTTGAACCCTCCTCAAACCCTATTCGAAGTTTTGTTAGGTAAATTTCATCCCAAAAGTATATGAAAAAATGTAGTTTTCATTAAGATTCCAAAATAATGTGATTTCCTGTTAAACTCGTCATTAAAAATCGTTTCAAATATGAAACAGTACAAAATTTGCACTTTTCTCTTTGAAATAGAAGTCATCAACCCCATTGCCACATCAATCGATCATTGTCACACTGTGGTCAATCATTGAAATTGTTCCATCCCTTCACTCACCTCATTTACACCTCCTGCTCTTTCATCTACCATCAAACACACCATCAAAATTATTCCTACAATAAAACAAAACAAATTAGCAACGAATTATTTAACAAAATATTAACAAGGGAAAGTGACAATCTCATTCATCTGATTCCATAAAAACAATTTTATTCCGAGCTCAATCACTAAAGTTAAAAATATTTTTGTAACATCACCGGAAACAGAATATCTATCAGGGTTTTTTTTATATTCTCAATTCAAGTTTAATAAAAACATAATGAAAGGATTATTTTTATGTAAAACCTATTTCAATCCATCAATGAAACATCCTTCATTTTTAGATAATAATTAATCGAATTTCGTTCTAGTTTGAAGCTTATCAACGATTTAAATTTTTGCAATTTACTTTCGATTTACCAATCACTCCCAGTTATCAATTGATCTTCTTTATTCTGAAAAGTAGATAATTCATTAGTATTACATTACGATTATAAATTTAACATGGATAGATTGGATTGATTCGTAGGTTGAAAGTGATTGGTAACATAGTTTCAAATATATTCTCATATACAATGAATAATTCATTCAATATTCCCGGGAATTGCTAAATGCAGATTTCATTCGTCGTTGACCTAGCAACGAAATTACAGCGCAGGCGTTCACTCTCACCTGGTTTGTTCTCTCTTCTGTTTTCTCATTCTCACTCTCTCTTCCTCTTATCCTTTCGTACCAACCCTATAATAGTGCTGTGCAATGTCCAATTAAACTCTGGAATCTATGATGTTGATCACCAGCCATGATAGGAACGAATTATTGATTTTGGTCTGTTTTAATACTGTTAATTGAATTGTTCATATAATAGGACCACCTCGAATTGTATGAGTTTCATTGATGCATTATAACAATTATTTCAATTATGCTTTTTCTATTGTTTCAAGATTCTATGCAGGTTTGGAACCAATATTAGTCATTTACATTGTATATTAGTTGAATGATATGGGACAGAATTTTGTTGGTGTTTCATCTGTGCGACCTTTCGATAACGATAAAAAAAAAGACCTGTTGAGTAGAGTTTTTTATGTTGTGCATTTTATTTTGACTCCAATTCGACGTAGGAATTTTTTTTATGATATTTTTACGATTCACTGCATTTTTGTAAATACTTTTCTATATTTCTAATATTTATGTGATAATGAAATATTCAGTTACTATCGTGATACAATAAAAAAATTTTTACTTTTATCCTTTGTTGTACGCATATTTTTCAGTGTATTTGAATCTTTTATGTTCGAAAGTATTTCATGACTTTGGTCTTATTCTGTAGAACGATTGACAGTGACTGCTTGAAAGAATCTTTCAGTGCGACGAATAGAATTTATCTTTTCTTATTTTTTCCAGGATACGTCACAAAGTGAATATTTTTTGGTAGAAAAACGTGTCCAGAGTGGTATTTGATTCACCAAAAAATCAGTCTCTGGATACCTCTATCTTCTCTATTGAACAATTCGATCTCTTTTACAAGTTGCCAAGCATCAAAATTCATTCGATTTTCATAAATTTAATTTTGTGTTCATTATTATTTTTGTTGAATCTCAACTTTATCAATATCTATAATCGAACTGTATTCAAGGAAGTCGTCATACTATTTTCGGATAATTCAATATGTACCAGTGAAGGTTTTCTCTCTAATGAATAATACACTGAACGTATTTCTACAAGAAAGTACCACATTTTAACTAATCCATACATTCGTTTTGTTGGAAATCAAATTCAGAAATTTTCTCTTTGTTTGAATAAATTTTACCCTCTTTGCATGTATGCACACGAGCTTTTGAATTAATGAATTCAATTGAGCTTCCGGATTTCAGATCAGTGAAGTTTCAATCCGATTCGAAGTGTGTGTACAACGACTCTAACTTTTGATCAGACTATGTGACAAGTTGAATTCATCCAATGCAGTCATTGGATAACAGAAATTCGTGCAATGAAACATTTCTCACGTTCGAGCGTTTTATAAAAATTTATGACTAACATTCATTCATTTTTCCACACGATAGAATTAATATTGCATTATTCATTTCAAATCGTCGTTCTTTTGTTCAGGTAGAGTTGAATCCAAATAAATCCATCAAAAGTGTCGGTAAAAAATGTAGAAATGAATATCTAAAAACTTTTTCAAAAAAATGTAATACAAAACACTTCATCGTATTTCAATTCCAATGAAAAATACACCGCGAAAAAATTCCTCGTGATATTCTCTTCCCTGAAAAGTTGAACAAGATATAGAAATTATAATAAAAATTCTCAGTGTTCTGATTGTGACTATTCCGATTGAGTTCAACAAATTGTATAGATATCAATGTCGGTCAGAATTATAAATATGAATGTACCAAAACGAAATGATCTAAAAATCACAAAAGATAGCGAATAAAGTGTCAAATATTGATAAATCTACCAAACAGAACTGTCAAATACTGAATCAAAAAATAAATCGATATAAAGAAATGCTGAAAAAGATGTGAATGCACTTGGGAGTATGTCACGTGCTCTAGCGACTTTATCCATCGAACTAGTTGCACGTTCATATTTCTCTCTAACACTCGTATACGAGTGAAATCCCATCGTCTGAAATTTATGTGAGCACGTTAGTTTTCCCAGTGAATTTATACAACGACTCTGTTCTTCTTTCCATAATGTTCATTTCTCTTGTGCGCTTCTGTCCAATCTTTCTCTTCTAACTTGTTTGAAATGTAGAGTACAAATTCCAAGACATGAATTATATTCTCATATACACTTACAACTTCCTTTGTCATCATCTTTCTTCATCGGTGATGCTGTTTCTTATTCAAAGTCACTTGTAGACTTCAATACACAATCTCCAAGTAATTCCCAAAGGTAAAGTGAATGTACAAAAGAATCTGAATTGATATTGGATGAGCTTTTGATAAACTGAGAAAAAACTTGGTAATTTTGAAACTATTTTTTCATGGAGGATTCAATTTATTGATGATGATTTGGTTTGCTTAGAATATAAGAAAATCTTTTGTTTTTGTTTCTGCAAGAAGTTATTATTGTTGGAAAATAATTGAATGGAGATAATGAAGAAGAATAAGTGAAAATGTGAGAAGGGATCTGATGCTCTGTGCGATTATTTTTCACTGAGATATTGTTTAGTTGAGTGTGAAATATTCAGTGTGATTAAATCATTAATTATAAATTATTATTCGTAACAAATGAAAGTGGTATAAAATATGTTTGTGATATATTTCATAATAGTAATTGCTACAATTCTTTTCAATTAGTTCTGAGATGTACAAATAATGATTTGAATATGTATGAATAAATACTGAAATAGCTTTGAAAGTGCTTGGGAAAAATGAGTTTTTCGTATGCGAGAGAAGGAATAATTATCATAAAATTATGCTACTTTTATGACACTGCACTGTGAGGTCTGAATGGGAATCCTCAGAACGAGAACGCTCTGTTTTATTGATGAGGAAATAAAAATGAATTTTTTTTCACATCTTCATGCATTCTGTTAACTGTTGACTTACAATTTCTAGAGAAAGAAGAAATAAACATTGAAAAAAGCTTGATGATATCACCAATTTTTTTGAGGGAAATTATTAATTGTAAAAAATTTTTCTTCTTCCTTGCAATGAAGAGAACAGTCTTCATAGTGATAGGGAAATAAAAAATGAACAAAATTACATTGACTAATGTCAACAGAAGAAAGTCCTGAAAAAAATTAAGGTTAATTATTCATCAAGATTCTTTCACAACATTTTGTCTGTAAATTTTATAAATTCAAAGAAACAAATTCAATACAATTTTTCACATTGCCCTTCGTCCTACTAAACTTTTCATCCTCTTTACAAATACCACTCAATTCATTTAAATAATTCAATCGAATAAAGTTAAAAAACAAAATAATCCATAAAGTTCAATTCAATTTCAAATCCATCAGAAATATTTTCTTCTAACAAACAAACAACAATTTCCTGTTCATTTTTTCATATTTTCTGTATGTGTGCAGTACGGTACATATAAAATCGTGTTGTTTTTTATGTCTATGAATTTTTTACGACACTGAGAGAACTAATGTCACAGTAGATTTTTATGACACCACAATAAGTATATCCAGGTATACAACAAAAGCACAAAGTTTTCTGGACTTCACCATAAATGTCGCTGGCAATGTTTTTCATGTGATATTTCACAACGTGTATCCACAAATATCACTAAGCACTGCACAATAGTACACATGTATGTTGCATACACACAAAAAATATATATAATATGCATAACCATGATATATATTTTCTTATGTGACTTTATACACGTATTTTCTTTTCATTCTTTTATCCTTTCTATCCTGGCATTTTCCCTTCTCTGTCTTTCATTTCTCCATTGTGTATTTACTCACATCCCTAAACATATATCTGTATGCAAGTATAGTTTGCTCGCGGCATTTTTACCCTGGCGCACCCTCAAATCGATTCTACGCCACCACCCTCGTTTTTTTCCTTCATCCTCCCAAACTCCTCTTACTCTTTTATTCTCTACTTTTTCGCATTTTCTCTTTGCTTGCGCAATACATCAACTTTTTATTTCCAACCAACTAACTGACAAAGTTGACCGCTAAATTTATTGCAGCATCGAATATTGCGAAATTAAAGGGGTGGTTTGGTGGTGCATATACATATACATCAAGTACATGTATATAAAACTGCAGAGGAAATGTCAGGAAAAAAAAAAGTACAGTCACAAAAGTTTTTTTCCATTTCATTATTTCACCAACATGTGCGGCAAAATACTATGAAATAATGAAAAATATTGTTGCCATGTCTGGTGATTTATTCTCAATTCCGATAATCATTTGCAATATTTCATATTTTTTTTATTTTTCATTTGCCAGTTGTCAAGTTGAAATCATTCGCTGACATTGACAACAGTTGTGATGCAATAACTCTTGGACACACTTGAAAACAAGAAATAATTTGTGTACACGAAATTTGCGACGAAACATTTACTGTTATTTTATTGAAGATGAAGAGGAAATAGTGAGTGGGTTGCAGTTTAGAGTGATGGTGAATAGAACAGTTGGACAACTGGGTCGTCACGTGCGGTCTAAGCCCTGTAGTAATTCCGGATTCGCCACTCCAGAAGTCGAGCCATGGACGGATTACAAAGATTCTCTCTGCCTCACTCTCATTTTCCACTTCCACTTTTGGTCTTCTATCAAATGAGAATAGGGGAATGGGAGCAATAGATTTAAAGCGGATGGGAAGAAGTCTTGTGCGCTTGAATGACCTAAACGCGAGCGTAACCACTGTAATGAAGACTATGTGCCCGTTCTTGTTGCTGTACGTGATGCCTTTCTAGGGATAATACCAATGCATTCCATGGCGTGAGAGGGGTGTTCTGATGGTGGATAGGCCAAGAATCGGAGACGTTTGCACACGAGTGCACATCTCGTGGTGTAGAATCACTGACGCTCTATACACTTCATCATTTTGGTTAATACCAGAAATTGTTCTCATTGCTTTCTCTTCACTGAACTCGAACACTTGATAGATAGAAGAATTTGAATGCGATGGGGGATGAGAGATTAATGATTTATTCTGTAGGGGTGATATTTATTTAACCTATGTTGGAATTTTATTGGAGTGTTATTGTGAATTGAGAGAAGAATTTTTCTAGGGTGGAAAATTTGTAAATTATATCAAAAAATTAAGGAAATAGTTAATTTATTTGCAAAATTACAGAATTATGAAATATTTTTAAGAAGCAACTTTCTCATATTTGTCCTTGAGAAATATTTTTTAAATATAAATTTATTGACTTGACGTAAATTCATATTTGCAAGCAGAAGTAGAATTTAGTTATTATCAGAATATTTTACTAACTACAAATAAATTCTCTGTCTGGATCCATATTAGGACTCGATTTTCATATTTGATCCAAGATAAACAATAACGCAAACGTCTCTATTGTTTCATCAATATGAAAAATAAATTCCAACACAAATAATACTAAAAAAGCTGAATAATGCATGAAAATATAATCAAATTTAATGTCAAAGTGAATTCCAAAAGTAGTTGAATTTAATTAAAGTTGACAATTATTGTCTCATGTAATGGAAAGAATTTGTGATAAATTAACACAATATTAATAAATAATTTGATAATAGACAGATATTACACATTTAACTAAAAATCAGATTTATTGCTACTAACTTTTGGAAATTATTTGCAATGTTGCATATTTTCTAATAAATCTACGATCTAATTTTATCATTTAAATTCTACTCGCGATATACTTTATAAATCTAACAAAACCTTTGTTTTTTATTGCATTTTCTACTTTCACAACAATAATCGATTTGTTATAAATCCTCAATGATAAATTTACTCTCAAATATTCCAACTATTTCATACAACAACATAATCTGAAAATACCCAAACATTATATTGTACTTTTGTCCCACTAAAGAAACTTTATAGTTGATATATTTTCAGTAAATATTTTTCTATTTACTTTCAAACCATTCCCCTAAGATTTGTCTTACAAAATACAATACAGTGAGAAAAAGAATGGAAAGAAATACGATACAAAGACAATAGACAGTCACTTTCGATAGAGTCACCCATAACATCATTTTTCCAGCAAAGTGAAGAGAGGAAAAAACACCAAACAAAATACAAGATGAGATGAGAAAAGAAAAACTCAAGTTGGACTGCAAGTGACACCGAGGGGTCGTGCGACTCGATTTTACTATACATACCCCATACATACCATTTACAAAACACTTTCAGCGGACTCAAGTCTACACAAAGAACAAAGAGTGACAGCTTTGATTGGAGGATTTGGACTGAGGGTAAGACGAGAAGAAACAAAAATGAGATACGAGAAGAAACAATTTTCGTTGGTGTATCTATTGGGGTGCAAAAATACAGATCTACCTCACTCTCTTCTCTTTTCTCCCTTTCAATTCATACTATAGTTTTATTATTTTTTTATTTTTTTTACTATTTTTATATTGCTCTGTCGATTTTCACTCAGCTTCCACTTTTCTTATTTAGACTCGCTCAAGCGTTCACAATCTCGATATAAATACATATAAATTCGTGTGGTATCGGTTTGTTCGTCAACTCGTCCCACATGTAGAAAATATCTCTCTCGAGTCAGCAAACCAACATTATATTCGATTTCTTTATCTCTCACCACAAGAGTATACTTTATGCTGTGAGCCAATGTGTATATTTATCAGTTTAGCTACACAATGAAAATTTAAGGGTGTTATGTGTGTGATGTGTCGTGCCAAAAGATATTTAGGGTTGAAGTAGTTTTGTGTAGTTGGTTAGAACATTTTTGGATATTTGTTTATTTCAATAGTAATGCAATTAAATTAATTGGATTATTTCTTGATGTTTAATTGTACAAACATTGATCCAGATAAATTGTTTTGTATTATTAAATCAATGGATATATAGCACGGACATATTATTGAGTTGAGCTAGGCTGACAGGAGGATTTATTTGGATTTAATGAGATTTCTTAATATTTAAGAGATGATTCATTGAAGAAAATGCTTTAATAAATATATCTTTGCAAAGAAATATTCATTAAAGAGAAACAGAAGAATATTTTTTTATATACAAAAATAGATTTGTTAATATTTAATGGACTGTTTCATTAGATGTTATTATTGATTGGAGTAATATTTTTTGAAGAATGAATATTTAACTTAATTAAATCAAGAATTTATTTGATGAATTTGTTGATCCAAAAATGCAAATTGATTGTTGAAATCTATAAAAAACTTCCTACAACACATTAAAAAAATTCAAATTTATCAAAAAAATGCTGGAGTTTATTTTTAATTTAAAATATTCATTAGACTTAGGCATTGGATTTAACTCACTTGAGAATATTCCTAAATCAATACGTCAACAACTATGTAAAAAAAGATTTAACTGTATCTGCATGATTTATATTTATGGAAATTTTTTCTCAATCATAAATGTTTTCGATCTCCCACACACGGGGGAAAAAAACCCATCACCCTTATTTCCAACCCTCAATCTGAAGTAAAGCCATCCATGATAGACTTTACATTTCATATCTCCCTGAAAATCGTAATGGTTTTATGACTGAGAAAAAAAAAAGAGAAAATTTTCGTACCCGATAATAAATATCAAATCCCCGGCGTTTTCACCCCTTCTATTAATCTGATACCATTTTTTTTTCACATATAATATTTTTTTGTTGACTTCATGGATACTTCTCCGTACCCAATTTTTTTATACTGTCTCTGGACGATAATTTTTTTTTTGTCGTCACTCTCATCTTCTCTTCCAGTAGTTGGTACTTTTTTATTCTCCTATTTGCGGCCGATCCGTTGGACTATCTATTTATCCATCAATCTGTCGGGGCTAGCGCGTGCCCGCCCATCGGGGGATTACGTAGGGGATGCACGACCACAAGTGACTGACCGTCGAAGACCGCAACCAGACCACCACCCCAGACCCCTTCTGAAATTCATCCCCTGCTGTGATCCCTTGTAGGATGATGGCGCGTCATTATATTCTGATCATTAAGACATATGATGAAATGACTTTGAAAAATATTTTTTATTTAGATAACTTTAATTGTTCAGAATTCAAATTGTTGAAAATTTGTCATTGAGGATATAACGGCGGTTTAATAGCATGAAAATAACCCAGAGTATGAAGTAGATAAAACAGTTCGTGATATTGTACGTCTTACAAATTATTCTATGGATGTTCTTTTAATTATAACTTGGTAGGGGTGAAGAATTTAGGAAAAGTGCAAGAGTAACTTTCTGTTCGGTATAGAATGTTGCATAGATTGATTATTCGAAACAGTTTGTAAGATTGATAGAACCAGAGATATGACTGTTTGAATTCGAATCTAAAAATTTGATAATCAACAGAAAATAATATTATTCCAAAAATTGTTTATTAGATGTTGATATCGTTTTCATTTTTTTCTCTATTATTTCTTCTTGAATTCTTTTCTTATTGTTTCTTATTCAATTTCCTTTGATTCCAATATCGCTCTTTCGATATGTTCAAATTGTGTTAGGAGCTAATAACAAAATACGACAACTTCTCAACGAAATTCCCCTGATCCAGTTTCGACGTTGATATTTCGAATTTTATTCACAGAGATAAAACCGTAAACATAAATAAAACTTGTATCTGGTTCACTTCGATTGTATTGAACGTATTGACAGTATAAATGTTTCAAAAATAGTATTCACTGTCAACAGGAAAATGTAGCTTAAACTTTGGTAGATGTGTACTGATGGTTATTGACAACATGAAGATAGATTAACCAAAGTTTGCACGTCATCGAGATTTTTTGCAAGTCAACATAAAGTTTATTGATTCCAAATGTATTTATATTCCTTGTATAGTTATCTGTTATATAAAAATCATTTCACGATTGAAAAAATATATTAAAATTTAAAGAACAAATATTTTAAATAGTAACTCAACAATCTTTATCGAAGATTAAAATTTTTTACAGATTCCTATTAAATTATTATTAAAAAATTCCTATCATCACTCATGATCTTTATGTAAATTTTCTCATTATTCGAATTTTTGTATGATTTTTCATGTGAAGAAATTCTTTTTTTGGCATTAATGTTGATCCTTTCATATGTGCAATCAAGAAAAAATTTATTTTATAATTAATGAAATATTATTGAAGTGATGAAGTAAAATTTCATGTGTTTTTGTTAATTGATTTGTTGCTTTGTTTATGGTCGGAATGGTTTATCATCAAATTTGGGATAAAATGTCTTTGGATTTAGTTGAATAAATTAGAACAACTTAAATACCTTGACGAAATTAGATACAGTATATATATATTTCGTGAACTATGAGTTTAATTAAATATGAGAAATGTCTGAGACGATAAATGTCCTTGCATGCGATTGTAATTCGCATTTAGACTAAACTTATTCCAATATCAATCTTCTATTTAGTTTCATTCGGTTGCTTTCTGATTAAAATTTTCAATTACAGTGAAACCTCTTCTTCTTACGACCTAATGATGTTACGAATTTTTTCATTTTTACGACATGTCGTCAGTCCTCAATCCCAAAAAAATGGGTCTAGACTACCCGAAGCATTTTTTGCTTATCAAGTTTGTAGTTTGTGTATTTGTCTGTACGTGTGTCGAGTAGTTGCTCTGATTGCATTTCATATATTCAGTGAACATTGAATAACAATTAGCAGAATTTCATGATCACCCATCGTGAGTTGAAATATTGATAAAAACAGTTAACTAATTTTGTTTATACCATTGTCCTTCCATTTTCCTCTATTCCAAATTGATTTGGAGATATTGTGGGTAAATTGGTGGTGAAAATCTTTTTTAATAATTAATAATTAATAATTAATAATTAATAAAAAAAAGATTTTTATGAATTATTCAAATTGTTGGATGAGAATGAATGGATTATCCGATAAAAAAAAAATTAATACAGTAAAACCTCTTTTTCTTACAAAAATCTGTAAAAACACTTTGGATTTATACAAACGCAAATCTTGAATTTGGATTTTTTCCAAAATTTCTTTGATTAAATTTAAATTTATCGATTCTAAACATTTTCATATGCTAAAATTTTTATCTGAAATGAATTGATTGGAAAATTTGTGCTCCAACGTACACTCCTTCACCCTCGCTTAGGTCTAAGGGCTAAAATTACTCAACGAAGAGTTCCACCCCGTTCCACAGGAGGCAGAGACTAAAAACAAAGGACGGGAATTCTATTGTCTCCTGTACCTGTTCCACTCTCCACTCGACCACCTCACAAACCCTCTTATACATTCCTCATTACCCCCAATCTCAAGTCTAAGACAATCTTATACGCAATCTGAATAATGAATCGACCATTTGATGAAGATTTTTGTTGCTCGATTATTTACATCTTGAAGATTAATGACCCGTAAAATGTTTTAATGAACAACAGAAACATTCATTTCATTCCATCTCCCCATAAATTAAAATGTAGTTGGAATTCACACTTTTTTTTTCTATCCAGGAATTTAAGCATTCAGGGTTAGCTTGAGAGGGTGGAAAATTCAATTAAAACTAAAATTGTAGAGTTGTGAATTTTTGTGTTTGAGATATAACATATAAATTGACGATATAGTTTATCGATAGACTATGCGAGTCATGCAGTCATGAGCGAGTTTGTTTGTCTCTGGGGGGTGGTATAGTCCACGGGGGTGAAGGTTTGGTAAACTTTCTCGTCCGACCAATCGCTAGTTCATATATATCAGGTTATATCAAGCAAATTTGCTTCACGTTCAGATTGAGCGACGGAGAGTGAACACGAGAGAAACAGACAGAGAATGAATGAGGGAAATTGGGAAAGAGAGAATGGGGTAGTGGCTGCCACCCCTTCGGCTCACTGTGGCAATTTAGCAATCAGCTTTATTAAATTTCAACGTTTCTCAATATGGCGGAGGACTACGGATAACTCAATCTCTCCAGTCTCGATCCATCCAGCCATTCTCAAATAAGGGTTTGCAACCCTTTATGATGAAATTTGAAAATTAATTTTTCATCAACTTCAGAAAGATATTTGTTAGGGAGAAAATTATGAATTGAATATAACTAATTAAGAATAAAAGCTGAATTTTTTCGGCTGTAAAATAAGTTCAAAATGAAAATTCATCCACCACCTTGGAATTATTGAATGAAAGTTCTAATTAAATTTTTTACAACGTCTTTGACAGTTGATAAACACAAAGAAAAAAAAAGCGAATAAAAAACTTTGCACATTTTACTCTCGTTTTAGTGAACAACCCAAAACTCCTCAATTTTTCATTTTATTTCACTCTTTTTTTTTCTTTAACACACCCCTACTTCGAGGGTGGGCGTGGGTGGATGCTTGATGACAGGAGAAAAAACTTGGCACAGCTCGTTAGCTTCACTTCCGGCCGCTTCAAGCGGTCATTTATCTTTACCGACAGTTTCTTTTCCTCCCTGGTGTATTCGCAGGCGCGAGACTTTCACATCTCTGAATTTTCTTATGTCCACATGATGTATATATATGTACACTACCCTTCTAACCCTCCCTCGTCATGCTTCAACCAACCTCTATCGTTTGCTTTTTACGTTCTTCCGGTTTGTCTTAACGAGCGCAGTTGTGCAACACTCAAGAAAACAGAGAAAAAGAAGAAATAGGAAACAAAATGAATTATCTCTTGAAGTTAATCGAAACTTTGATCGAAAATAACTTGTTATTTACACATTTTGTTTGTTTATTTATTTACTTATTTATCATTATTTGTATTCTTTTTATACTGAGATGATTGATGTTAGACTTGCTGAAACTATTCGAAGATTTAAGTTGTAAATATTTGTAAATTTTTAATGAAATATCTATTGGCTTCAACATTTCAGTCAACTCTCAATTCAATTTTTTGTTTTAGTAATTTACACAATAAAAATATTTATATTGATCGTTAATTAATTGTTCATCAAATATTCCAAATCTTGAAATGACTTTTCGACATTGTGATTAGAAATTCGTAAATCAGAACATTAAACTATCCAATACACGCCAAAACTTTGATTCTATAAAATAAAAACAATTGAAAGCTTTTTTTCGATTCTAAAGTAAATCGAATAATGTGAATGACCTGTGCTGGATTATTTTTTATTTTCTGGGGAGCTCAGCTAATCCAATTATACTCTAATACATATAAAATGATTGTATTGTTGGTAGAAAATGGATAACCACAGCAGGAAATAAATAACTTCGACAACTATTGCAATGTACGAAAATAATCCTGAATGTTTGCTAAAACTTTTCCTAATTTGTCTACAGCAACAAAACATTGGAGCGATTTGGTAAATTCCTTCAAACTAAATTGAAATTAATTAAATAATTGTTATCAAATTACCAATCCAACTTTATCAACTGTTATTTATTTTGTTATAGAATTTGTCGAATGCTTAAAAAAAACAAATGCAATTTCTCTTCAATATTTTTACAAATTGAATTAAGAAATGTTATGAGCTATGCTCAATTTCAGGAATGACAATGTAGCAGATAGAATTGCAATAAGGTTCAGATAATCAATGAAGCCACAATATGAAGGTTACACGAGGTCAAGTGAGGGTACGATAGATTTAATCCAAGGGTTTGAGTGAGCCTGGCAGTGTATACAATTTAGGCGCAGGTATATCAATCGCCGTGAGCGAAATACTCGAAAATTGTTGGAAGTGATTTCCCGGCGGGTAAACGAACGTTCGTGCGAACAAGCATTCAACCCTCTCTTAAAATTCTCTCCCTCTTGTGTTTTTCACCCTCAATTTAACTTTAGAACAAAGTTTTCATCTTTTATTTTGTCACTTATAATTTTGCAAGTAACTTTCGTCATCGGAACATTATATCACATTCATCCAAATGCCACACGAACAACACGCAAAGAATATTGATGAGAATTTCAAAACCATTTCTACATTTCAGTTCATTTTGATGCTTTGTTTCCACACGGATATATTTCATTTCACTCAACAAATTTGAATGTTTTGGTTAGGGTTCCAGCAAGCAAAACCTTCATTGTTATTCTTGTCAATGTCTCTCTTTCTTCAAGATAAGTTTCAACACCTTTAAAAACTGAAGGAGGGTTAATTATTTTCACAATTATAGTCAGCTACTGAGAAGAATTATTACAAGTATTGAATTTATATAAATTAGTTTTGAAGTTTAAATAATAACTATGTTGCGATATATAATTCAATATGATTCCGAAAATTGTGAAGACTGTCATGAAGTTGGGAAAATATTTTGCTTTTGAAAAATTCATACCCAGAAAATAAATGGAAGTTTTAGCAACTCATGGACGCATTATATAACGAATATATTAAACATAAATATTTAAATTTACGTTTACTAAAATTCAAATGAACGTAGGACAAATTCAGTACAAAAATAATCACCAGAAGTCCGAGCTCTTCAACGTTCACCAAGAAAGATAAAGTAAATGACAAAGAAGTCCAAGAATTCTTTACCCAAAATTCCTAAAATCATCTTTCATTATTTCATTAATTTAATTAATCATTCTGATTATCAAAAACTAAAAAGTTGTGACCTAAATTCCAGTTTATTCAAGTTTTACATCTGACAAATAATCTTATTTACCATCAAACATATCCAATTCACTGATCATTATTGAACTTTCATTCCAAAACTTCACTGATACAAACACCTGACCAACATCTGTATTAAATTCTCAATCACAAATAAACTAAAACTAATTCCGTTTTCTTTTACAAAACCTAAAAATGATTCATCCTTTACACAATCTATTTCACTACTCGTCTGCTGGCAGCCAAATTGAAACGAAATACATCCGGATGCAATTCTTAGAGGGTTGGATCTCCGGTTTCAGCTTAAGGAATCGTTTCCCGAGGGAAGCTACAGAAAAATAAGCGCAAAAAATCCGGGGTTTCGAGCTAGGGGTGAAAGCAAAACGAGAGTTGATGTTACGTACACTGTATACGATGAGCAGGAAAAAAAAAAAGAAAAAAAGACGAGAAAGAGATGAAAAGAGAAAAGAATAGTACACATAGAAGAAAGAGGAATCGCGATATTTTCGATCTTGGAAAATGTGAGTTCACGTCTGTGAAAATCAACCCTCGCTTTTCCTGTAAAGCTTCATCTCGTTCACTATGCTCGTTCATTGGTACTGTGTGGCGCAGTGAAGAGCGAGCAAGTGCTTCAGCTTTGGATAGAGAGCAGGAGAGGAAAAGAGGAAGAGCCTCTGGGGCATCAACATCCACCAACTACGATGTATGTACAGGGTTGTGGTAATTACGTTTCCGGTATTATATACAAACGCACCCGCATCAGTTTATGCAGGGTTAGACTATATATATATATATATGTGTGGTTGTGTATATATGTATATACAAATAATATCTACAAACATATAGGGGATGTGGAGCTAAACATGAATATGAATACAGTTGAAGTAAAAGATGAAAACATATAATGAGATATAATTAGATGTAATTTCATATGCTTTGGTATTACTGTGGTTGATTGGATGAAAGATAGAACTAAATTTGATAAAATTCGATTAGATTTGTCATAATGATTGGTGTTTTTTTTGTTTATTCATTTTAAATAGACGTTGAATGTGATGTTACTGTTGGTAATAACGTTAGGTTAGAAGAATTGTGGATGATTTGATTGTGTGTGATCAAAATTTACTTTTGGTATTTTTATGTTTGTTAGTTATGATAAAATTGTGATGATTTTTGAGGCTAGGATTGAGAATTCAGTTGGATAGCTTTTCTAAGGGATGAAGTTTGGTAGAAAATTGTCATTCGGAATGACAGATCTGCAATGTTTTTACTTTATTTACTGTTTGAAATTTTACAGGGATGAAAAATCTAGAATAATTAATCTTCCTTTTAATTTGTTATTTAAACTCGAATTTTAATTGGATCCATTACTAAAAAAAGCAAATCATAGCAAAATCTATTGGACATTATTTTATTTTCCATTGAATTTTCTCAGGCATGAATTTATACTCTACAAACACATTAAAATTGTTTTTACAATATAACAATTCAGCAAATAAAATTAATTTGCAAGCCATTTAAATTAAAATGAACAAATATCAAATAAAATCGATTTCATTACGTTAATTAAGTGCCATTGGATGATTAGAAATTTAATTAATCGTATATTACAAATGCAGGAATGATTGGAAAGGGTGAATAAAAATTTAGTGGTTCATATTTGATAGTGTGGTAAACGTGGAAATAGTGGAGAGGGTTGAAACTCGTTGTGGGGGAGTTTTAACCTCACTACCCTGTGGAATATTACATCCGGAGAAAATGGAGACTTGTATTTACGATGGGCGCATATACAGTATAAAATACACACAGATATTTGTTCGCATCGTGTGTTTGTCTGCAAATATATTGCGTGGCTTGCGTTTATGACTTTGCATGCATATATGTATATAAATAGGGGTAGTTTAATGTGTGTATGTATGGGTGTGTGTCTACCTGGGCTTTGGGACGTAAAGCTAATTGCTTCTTCTCAAATAGCCAACCATAATGCACACGGTCATTCGATATTAAACTCTTCATTCTGTATATTCTCTTACACTTTTTTTTACGTTCACAATGACATCACTTTTGTTGCAATGAAAGGTCATTAAAAATGATCTTCGTGATGTTGTTTTTAGATAAATGACACCATAAAGAATTTTTATTTTACAGTGTCTATCAAATGTGGACATTTTGTCTTGATATGACTTTGGATTTACATTGACGACCTATTGTCCGTCTAAATTCGAATTAAATGAACACGAAAAATTGAAAATGTGATTTTACGAAATCAAATTTATAAAATTTGATATTTGTTAATGGGCATTTGTGATTTTTTGTAATAAAATTATTTTTCTGATTATAAGTTCGATAATTATTATTGTGAACTCAATGAAATTGAAAGTTTTCAAAATATTTTATAAATGTTTGATAAAAATTCTGCAAATTTCAGTTCGTTTCAATTGTTAATTTGTCAATTGTTACTTTTTTGTTCTATAATTCATGACGAGACAGTGTAAACATTTTTTTTTCACGTTTAAACATTCCTCATGAGACGTGAAATTGTGTTCACTTGAAGTCATTTGGAAAAAAAAATGATACCCCATAATAATCCCATAGCGAGTATATATTAGTTGAGGGTTAAGTGGTGGAATTTCCGGTCTGACGCTTCTGGTGATCCTCGTACGACAAGGACTATATTGCAGGCCTTTTACTTGTTATTCAACTGACCGGAAACGTCCAGTTGGATGCTTCTCATCCGGTAGTTCTACTATACACAGCAAAATAGTGGCAATGAAGTGACTGCGTGAAATGTCGTGAGCAAACGAGAGACGAAGAGAAAATTCTTTTTCGATTTCATTCGTTTGGTTTTTTTCAATATTTTTCCACTTTACAAATACGACGATTTCTTTTTTCATTTTATGTTTTTTCGAATTATTTTCTTTATTCAAAATAAGATAGAAAAAAGTCTACACGATTTTCTTCCGTGTCGTCTATAAAATAACGTTCATTCGAAAAATTTATCATTTCCTATTTCAATATCGTAAAAAAAGAAAGTAAAATTATTTGCCATTTTTTATCATCATAAATTTTACTATTTTTTTTCATCAATGTTTTATTGAGATTGTTGAGTCAGCGATTTCTAGCAAAATCATCTTCCTGGTTGTGCGCGACTGTATATGTTAGTGGACAAACATCAAAAGGAAAACCACAGTTGGTGCGTGCCTGGCCAGTACTTCCGGCTCATGAATCATTCATGATAGTACAATCGACCCATTTCACCTTTTCTTCCTCACACTCTCCACATCACCCATTGAATTGAAATGCATTGAGCATTCTAAATCTATTCTGTTTCATCTTCAATCTTTGAGCGCATCAAATCATAATGGGCTCATTACGATGTGTGCACAATATTACAAAGGATTACTTCAAGCTTTTGACGTACTCACTGGAATATTTGTAATCTCAAAGAAACTTTTTCATTATTTTTTAATCTGCTTTTAACAAAGTTTAAACTTCAGGAAATTACTCATGTATCAACTTTCATGAATTCTCATCTGACATTTTAAATTGAAATCAGCTCATGTTACATTAGACTTTTTGTCCAAGTCAATCCGATTCAGTGGATGTAATTTCAGTCAGATTCTACTTTTCTAATTTCTTCTAATTAAATTATTATAATCCAATACCCAACTGCTATTAGTTATATTATAATAGAAGCTACATTTGATGCATCAAATAGATCCAATTGCAAGAAAGTTCCAACATAAGACGTTGAACGATTCTTATTCAAAGAAATTATTGCCTCATAACTAAATTTTCTTCACGGATCAAAAGACCCAACCAACGAACTAGACCTAAGAAGATTTATCAAAGACGAGTCTTGAGAGAGTTGATTCACCCTCAAAACCCTCACTTCAAAAGCAGCTCTACCACATATACAGTTCAGCTCACGCTCCAAAGTTTGCTGCGTACACCAACCCACCCGGTGGTCCCAGCAATTACTGAAGCATTATTCACCACGAGAAAAGTGATGAGCATATGGAGCTTAAATCCAACCTCACCACAAGACTTTGGTTTATAAGTAAATGTGGGTGTTACAAGGAAAATATATATTTAGTTATCAAACAAGGTTGTACAATACGTCAATATTTTCGTATGAGATAATATTACGATGATGAGAGAATATTTATAAGAGGATTATTATTGTACTTGTGAAACAAATGGAAATGCTTAGCAGGAGATGTAACATAACAGGAAAACAACAGTACGTCATCCAGGAATTATCAGATAATATGCTGGGTGTACAATGTACTTTGATGAATGTTTGATCCTTGGAGATTGGACATCATTACAGACAACCTAATTCAATCTTGTTGCCTCTCATTTCCAAAGATAATGATGTTCTCTATGATGATGCTTTGTTGTGCTTTACATGTTGAAATAATCAATTTGTTACAGTAGACTATGATAATTTTTAGAAGATATTGAAATTTTATTCTCTTTTCAAAGTTCTTTTGACTTGGATTGGTCCCTTCATTTTGCAATTAGCTAATACTCTTGATCGTGATATTATAAAATTATTTCCTTGGAGATAAAATCAAAGTTACTATGGAAATATTAAATTGAATTCTCTGGATTTTACCTAGTACATTTTATTGATACACTTTAAATTGTTTGAAAGTGTGAGCAGAGTACAATTCATAATGGTTATTTGATGAACAAAAAAGTTTTAATGCGCTTGTTTCAATGCTTTTTGTCAGCATTACCAACTGATGATGAAATAAAAAGTAGAAGATGCGTTAAAATGCTTTTATATTTGTGTCAGCTCTTTCTTTTTCTCTTCTATTTTATCTGGTTCTCATGTTACCATCACCATCACCATCAACCTTTTGCACTCACCTAGAACAAGAATATTCAGTAAATAAAAATTCTCTTGTTGAAAATGTGCACTTACTATCTTCATTTCATCTATATTTTTTTTACTATTTTATTCATTCTGAACGTCATGAGGGGGGCGAATGTTTTTATTTCTTTTCAATGGAATGAAAAATATCGAGTTCAAGATGGTAGAAAAAAGGTTGAGACAGAAAAGGAAAATGAATTTATCGGCAAACAAGACGAATTGCCCAACTACGAATCGTTGGGGCCCTTTGCCAATCCCTCATTCCCTGAGCAGGGTTAACAATGTTCGCATGGTGAAAGAAAAAAAAATAAAAGAATAGAGAAATACGAAGATAAAATTTTTTTTCTTTCGAGTGGAACGAAAATATATTGGACTTGTTTGAAAAATTTGATTTCCATCCAACTTTTAATAAATCATTTTTTACACCTGAGATTATTCACGTTCAAACTCCATCACTGCTTGTCAAAAATTCCCTTTGTCATTTATTTTTTTTTAATGTTTTATTTGCATATTGAGACATTCGTCATTGCAATTATTTCAGTTGTTGTATTCAAAATTTATCACAAATATAATTCGGAATTTTTTCATAGCATATCTCATTCAATATTCAAATAGATAATTTTCTGTTTATATTTTCATGATCGTCATGAAGTAGGGGGCAAAAGGATTAAAAAGAGGGGAAATAATGAAGATTAAATTAATGCAACAATTGAAACTTTGAAAAATAAAAATTCATCAAAAGATTCAAATTATAATATGACAATCTTTTGTTTATATCACAAAAATTTGTCTCCAGTCACAAATAAAATGCATATGAAAAATTTCAACAAATATTAAAATAAAAAATGAAATATTTCCAACATATAGAAATAATTTCACAGGTGTGAACGATAATCCGTGTCTGACGGTGTAACATTTCCAATCCATCAGCCAAAATCTTTTTCCATCCATTTTCCTCCATTTTTCCCCAATATCATTTATTCTTTTTATTTTGTTCATTTTTTTTTAAACCTACACTAAAATATATTCGGTAAGCCAGCAAACGGGTGCAAAAAATGACAACAATAAGGGGGTGTTAGTGATGTGAATAGGAAGGTATGAGGCTAAATTTTGCAAGCTGAGAGTGAGCGAAGAAAAAAATAAAGCTCAGGCGGTCTGGCACAGTCTTTTATATTTTCCAGTTTCTCGTGACCTTTCCACTGCTGTTATATAGCACTACGTGCACGACTTTCTGCGGTGGCAGAAAAGTGTATAGGTAGAAGAGACGCGCAATGGTATGAGAAGGGTAGGAAAAGTTTATTTCGTCCGCAGTTTGCGGGCAACTTTTCCCGCAGAGATTGCGGGGAGCGTCGAGACTGCGTCAGTATATATATCCCATGTATACATACTTATATATACGAAACTTAAAACGGATGCTCACTGAGAATGGGATGCACTTCTTTTCTTTTCAATCTCCACACTCTTCCCCACTGTTCTCCTTGTCTATTTTCTTCACTGCGCCGCAGCCACGCAACTCAGGGTTATTGCAGTCCAACAGAGAGGATGTTTGGTCTGTGGTGGGTGTAGAAGATAAAGAAAAAAAATGAATATAAAAAACGAAAAAAAAAAAATGAAATAAAACAAACGAAAAAAAAAAGAGCAAGCGAGGAAATGCTGAAGAACTAAAATAAAAATGAATGCATTGCTAGGAAGAAAAACTTCTACATCATCTCAAGAGAGCTGAATTGTAATGAAAAAAATTATTTTACTTATTTTTTTTTCTTCTTCACTGTTGTAAGAAACTTCTCCAAACACAGAAAAATAATGCGTCAAGCGTTGGTGTTTTTTTTTTTGGTTGTTTTATTCAGTTCTCATTGGTTACAGCAAAAAAATTCTCAGCCTTTACAATATTCATCTGGTTTTGTTATTTTATGTATCACTAATCGAAATGAAGAAACTAATCACATTATTGTTCGGATTTGATATATTTAACTGTTAAATTAATTGTTCAACAACATTAAAACTTAATTTTGTACAAATTTTGTCAACTTTGAAATGAAAATTTAGAGTACAAATAAAAATTTACAATTCAAATTCAGCAAATTTTAGTTTAACAGATTAAACACCTTTTTTTTCCAACAATACAAAGCATTCACACGATTATTAAATATATTTCTCCTCAACTCTTTCTTATTCCAAAATTTATTTTATCAACAAAGTTTATTTGATTGTTAAGATCTTATTGATCTGATCATAAAGAATCGATTCTGCATCATAACCTCCATTTTACGAGCCAACATTTTGTGTTGAAAAATAAAAAGATGATAACAATAATAATATAATACTGCAGAAGGTGATTTGATTGAACCGCGAGAGAACTGTCTGTGACACTCTGCCATAAACGGAGTGGAAGGGAAGGCTCCTCTTCAACCGTTCTCTTTCGGTCTTCCTTCACTTTTTTTTTCTCTTTTTCCTTCACATATATACACATATTTTTCAATATATTCCTCATTCCAATACCCCATCCATTTATTCACCATTCACTTTCAACCACACATACATTTTTCCAATCCTTCCACAATCCCTCGTGCTATGCTTCAGAAGCACCAACCACCTTTTCACCCTCTCTTGTCATTTTATTCTTCAATACGGTTTTTCCGCGTCCTATGTCACCAATTGTCAATTTTGTGCGTATCTTCTATATGGTGTATGTCAGTAAAAAGGAACTTTGAAAAGGATATTGAAGGTATATTGTTTGTAATAGGTCGGAGTTTAAAGATATTCTGAGTTTTTGATATGTTGATGGATTATGAAAGATAAGAATGATTTTTTTAGATAGTTTTTTTACACAAATTGGAGCTTTTATAGACTTTCACTAATCTTTCAACTAGGCCTAAATAAATTTCTAGTTTGTAATTAATTTTCTAGTATTCACGTTCATCTTTTAGTTCAATTTGCTTAATTAATTTGGGCAAAAGTTTGTTTATTTTAAGAAGATTAAGACACTTTTGGTCTTTAAATTTCTCTCTAATGTCATCGGCCATTTTTTTGATTTGAATTATATGAAAAATTGGAGTCTACTGTTCTTATAATTATTGATAACTAATTGTGACGTGAATTAAACGTTACAATTTAATAATCAACATCAGAATTGATACGAATTCATATTTGTGTATTTGTTGAATAATTTTTACACTTTAATTACATTTAATGGAAAACACTGCACAAATTGTCTTCCAATGTGAAGGAATAATTTTCTTTCTCTCTGATGAATAGACTTGTTCTGCCAGTTTATTTTTCTATTGTTAAATTTCAGTAATCCGAATGATACCATTGGCTGCACCAAAGTATGTTAATCCACCGTATTGAATCCGTACTTTTCTCATTCACCATAGCTCTGCAAATCCCGGGCAATCGATTCGTTCATTCGTCCGGAATTTATTAGCGGCTTTTCGGACGTCCGCAAACCTCTCAATCCATATAGGATACATAGATTCCTATATTTGAGCACATTCCGTTCCTCTAATTGCTTTCAACATTTGGTGCATACATGCGCATGAAATTGTGGGTTTATTTATAGAATCAAATCACGAAATTGATATTGAATTAGAAAGTTTTGAGGTTTTCGATATTGAAATCGAAAATGTTGGAATTTAGCAAAGACTTTATCAAATTGTCAGTCTACTGACGATTTTAATATGAAAAATTTTGATGTAAAAAGGAAAAAAATTGGTGGATTTTGTGAGAAAGAATTTTCATGACAAAATTTCGAGAAGAACTTGAAAACTTTTTAAATGGAAGAAATTAATGATTATTTTGTACTTAAGCTTATGAGTTATTTAATGAAATTTTACGTTTTGTGTTTGGGATCAATTTTCCTACAATTTTAGACGGGATTTAAGAAAAAAACTTTGGTGTAATTTATCCATAAATATAAAATAAAAAAAGATGAAACCAAATTTTTATAATTAGTACGAACAAATTAATTTTCTATTTAGTTTTTTGATTAATTTCAAAATTAATTCCTATGACAAATGTATTATTTAATAGTGATAAAATTGATTCAGAAAACAGAGTTTGAAAAAAAGATTCAAACTTTCATTTATAGAAATGCTTAATTTTGATTGAGAATTGGTTTTTTCATCCACGAGTAATTTTAGTCATTAACAAAATTAATAATAGAAAATTTTGTATCTTGATTCATCATGCTTAAAATTTTTCATATTATTGAAATTCCGAACTATTTCAAAAAGTTCAACATTTCATAATTTCAACATCAAGTTCAATAAAATTCCAAAATAATCCAAAATATCATATTTTTTATTTTCTATTCATATAATCGCACATATACCATTTACATATGGGCTTGTATGTAATAATAAAAAATATATTTTCCTCCAAGTATTCGTTTTCGCTTCACTCGTCCATCATCAAAACACGAGACGCAATGGAATTCCAAAAAAAAAAAAAGAGAAAAGCATACTGAAATACTTCTCGTACTCTTTGATAAAATCGATCCGCAATTGAAAAGCTCAGGGGAGTGCGCCTGTATTATATGAAAAGAATCCGAGTGATGCGTGTAGAGTTGAATGAAAGTGAAAAATAAAAGAAATTTATAAGCGAAAATAGTAAAAAAAAAAAAAAAACTATGTTCGGATACGTTTACAAGGAGTGAGCTGGGAATCGAGGCAGCCACTCGACTCTGGGACAATCCAAGTGAATACGATATTTCTGTACAGAACTGATAATAAAATTCCTCGTATACTACAGAACGTTTTGTATTTGATATAACAAAACAAGAATAAATAAAATAAAAACACATAACAATGGTCAAATGGTGAAAATAATTGACAAAGAGAACCCTGAAGAATTTAAAATTAAAGCTGATTTGTATAAAAAGAAAAACAACAATCAAATTCATGAATTATAAAAATTATCGTGGAACGATAATTGAGAGAATGATAAGCACAGTTTGATAGGATAAGTCTTTGATGTGTTTTTATTAATTTAAGGTTAATGAAAGAAATAATTTTTGATGTTGAATCAAAATTATAAAAACATTTCGATCAATTTTATTATCACTGTCCATAATTTTTTCCTATTTCTTGACATGATCTAAAATAAATATAATCCGCTCTACTTCTAACTTATCATTTGAATAAAGTATTTTTAACCTTTTAATAGTTGAGTCAAGTGTTCAGAATAGATTACTCGTGCTATGAGGACTTATTACACACCCGGAAGTTCCTGACATTTACACGAATAAATTATAATGTCTCTACTTCCTTATAAAAATATAAATCGAATGATTACCACATTGAAGAAGTAAAACCACAAATATTTTAACAGGTGTATTTGCAATATTAATGTGACAGAAAATTACTAAAATATTTCTAGTTCAATGTTAGATAAATTTTTTATCTATTCACTGATAAAATCACCATGAAATAAAAATAAATTAGTAATTATTTCTATAAAAAATTTATTTAATTGCTCTGCATGTAAAGGATTGAATATTTAATTCTGCAAGTTAACAAATCGTAATAATTAAAACTTTATAGTAACAAAATATGAAATAAAACAAAAATTAACAGTTTTCAATGTAAGTTGATATGACCAGGTCGATATTATCAATGAAATGTCTAAATGTCTGACTATTGTACAGTTACTCCTACTAAAAGACAAATACAACAATTCTTCATTTTCTCTAATTTTTATGCGAATTCCTCTAAAAAAATTCCCAATTTTTTCTTGGACTAAATTTAGTAAAAATTCAAAACATTAACTCAAAATTGTCACAAATTGTTACAGAAAATGTCAAAAATTTCTAACAAACCAATCATTTCCCATTACCAAAATTGCCATTGCTAAATGGCGATTGATTTTTTCTAAATCACCAATCAATAAAATCCACTCTAAACTATTCACATGCATCAAACGATACTCGCAAATTGGCTTATCAAAAAATAAATAAAGGGTATAATGATAATCCAATAAATACACATGTGAATAATGACGACATATTTGAATAAACAAAACAAAAATAATTAATTCAATAAAATAGAATGGCGAGTAGCCAATATTACAAATTATATATCGAAAATAACGACTCGCCAAATTATAGATACTGCTATCGATTAATTGCCATTTATATTATGGATATGAGAATATGAAAAGGGAGAAATGGAAAATGGAGAGAACCAAAAAGCAAAGAGTAGGCGTGAAACATTTCGTAAATATGTATATATATAGTTATATATAGATATGTATATATATGTGTGTGCGTGTAGGTGTAGGTAGATGTATATTACATTTCTCCCTTGTGTGCTCACGGTGAATATCCGGAACAGAGTAATAAATTTCATCAGACCCCCGTTAAAAATATCCGATCACCTTTCACACCCTTTTCCATACTCATTCTCTCTATCTCCATTTTATATGTTTCTGTTCACGTTGAATTTATTGCATAGTTCGTATACAAAATTCATTTTAATCATGTAGACATTTATTTCTCTATATTTCGAAACGTTTTTCATTATATTTTTTCACTATTTTTCACTCCTTGCTCTTTGTCCATTCACTAATATGTCAGTCGATGTGTGTGTATTTTATGCTTATTTATGTGTTCATTTATTCATTGATTGAAAAAGTCAGTTGTTTATGATTTTATTTATTCTGTTAGGAAATATGAAAATGGTCATTTCAGAATATTTATATTCAATCAGTTGTATAGTTTGAAAGTTCGTACCATTATTTTGTATTACAGAAAAAGAGAAATGTTTTTGTTTATACTTTTACATTTGTGTTGGTGTTTATTTTCTTTTTTCGTGATATTTTATGATTTTCAATGATTGTGTTATGTTTTATTTTGTTATTTTTCTGGAATATTTTGATTGGATTATTTTTGTTGTGTCAAATTTTGGTTAACTGAAAAAAAGGAAATGAAACATTTATGAAATTTTCGTTTATAATTGTTTGATTTCTTATTTCAGTTAGATTTTATACATTTGATATTTTTGGAACTCAGTCACATGAATATTTTTTGATATGTTCCATCTTGTCGTTTCCTCCTATTTTTGTATATAAATATACGTACGAAAATGTATTGTGTGAAAAAAAAAAATAAAAAAACACACATCTCTTCCGCTTTAGACATTCGTAAAGAAACTCGCACGACATAATGAGTAGGCGTAACATTGGGTCAAACTATAAATACAAGGCGCCAACGTGGCCACGTATCGGCCTCTTCCTCGATTACGAATTCGATATAGACTGTGCAATATAACAGCGAATAGTTTGTAGAACAAGAGCTGAGAATGTGAAATTTAGCATAGCATTGCTTTAATTTTAATACATACTACGAATTTCGTTGTAATATTTTTTATTTTAAAACATTAGTGTCATTTTTAACATTCTTCAACAAATTACGATGTTTTATGCATCACTTTGACCCTGTCCACACGTTTAATGAAGCACTAAAGAATTTTTCCAGATAATATTTCACAAATTGGTATTTATATGAGAAAAAATCAGAGAGAGATCGATAGCTAATTTAACAATGAAAATTTTGAGTTAAAATTATGTCCTTTAATTCAGTGTTTTATAAAGTTAAAATTTTAATAAAAAATTGGATGAGAATGTGTAAAATAATGAAGTTTTTATTGATTTTGATGAATGAAATAGTTTTGGCTTTTAGTTGATTATGATTTGAGGTTAGTTTATTTCAATTGAGGTTTAAAAACGGCGATTTCTATTCTTAGGTGTTTAAATATGAAACTAAATTTAATAAGACATGATCTGGAAGTACAGTTACAGTTGTACTTTACTGTCATCGGATAGAGTTGTTCATTAAATCTTGAGTTTTCCAATAATGACTGACTGAAAGTGCTGTGACGAAAATATTTCTTTCAAGGATATTTCTAATCTTTTTTTAAGATATCACTTTTAACAGAAGTCCATTTTATGATGTGGATCTTTCAATCCCATTCGCAAAATTTTCGTATGAAAACTTGTATGAGAATGACTTGAATTACAATTTTCATTGTTAATTCAAGACTGGAATTTTTTGGAATACAGTGGTACTTCTTGTTCTGACGATTGGGAGTGATGTAAAATTGAGAGGGGTAGTGAAAATATTAGACAGGGTCGTGCTTTGGGTTTGAAACTGTGTGTTTATGTAAATGTATGTAGGTATTATTTAATGCAGACAAAATGGGTCAAGACGAATTTTTGAATTAAATTTAATAGACATTCAGTCTATTTTTGATTCTATTTGATTAATATATTCAAAGATTGGTGATTTAATAGGTCTTTATTATTGTCAAACGTATTCTAACGAAAATATAATGTTATATAGATTGGTTTTGAAACGAATGAAAAGATGATATGTCAACAATTGGAATCCATGAAAATTTTCAATTTTTGTCAATTATTCAGTCAAATACACTCACTAAAAATTCGAGAAACAAAAAGAGGTTCCAAGTAGTCCAAATCAACTTTTTTGGATTGAGGATTCAAGGAAGATTGTAGAATTAGAAAAATTCATGAGGTCACAAGAAAAGACTGCAGTATAGTTCGAAATTTATTTCAAGCCCTCAGCAAAGGTTTTTTCCCAATGTATTATATTTTTACATAGCTATCTATCAACAACCCTCCAAATGTCTCCCTCAAATCAAGCAAAATAACATACTGAAATAAACTCGTCAGATTGGCACATAAAACAAAACTATAAAACAATGACTCAACGTACAGATTATCTATTAGAATTTATTTCATAGTGAATACTTCTCAAAATTCATTAGATCATTTTTGTAACATAAATTTTCAGATTAAACAAAAACAACAGATATCCATTTCTATTCCATGAATTCATCAAAAATATTTACGTCGACATTTCTCTGTGTTGACATTATTTGTATAATCCAACGCGCAGCCATTTTATGCAACATTAAAATGCTTTTATGACAAAATGGCGGCTGGAAATTAGCCAAGCATCATTTTTAGATCATAATATTAATTGTATTAAAATAAAAAATGGAAATATATTCAACAGTTAAACTACGTTATCTCCACAATGGTCTCTCGTATATATTGGCGATAACAATTCGCCTCTATCGCTGTGCCGACCCTCAGAATCGCGTTTAGCATCAGGATATTGTTATCCGGCTGTGTGGTAGTGCACTCTCTCTCTCTATGCGGCTAATGCATTGCACCATTTAAATGTAGCAAGCATTGCACATTGTCGCCATAATACGTGTGTTTGCACACCAAGGCTGTTCGTTAAAAGCGCTCGTTTGTTTACCTATCCCATTGCAAACTACTCATTCGCTACGTGGCCACATCAATTGCAATAATTTATTCGTTTTGATTTTACTTATTTTCAATTTAATTGTTTGATTACATCCTTTTGAAAACAACAGCAATTCAGTTTGTTTAAGAGAAGAGTATCGATGAATTTTGGAGGAATTCTAGAGTGGATTGTGATATTTAGTTTTCGTGCAATTATACCAAATTGGGAAATAGGTTAAACAAATTAGCGTTGGCACACTGACAAAATTATCACAAGACAAAATAAATCTTTCAATGAACAATGTAATCACTTGACATTACTTTTTGATAGATTTTTTTTTTGAATTTATAAGTTAGTCAAAACTTACATTTTTATAGTTTTAACTTCACTGATATTACTGAATTTTGTCTTATTTTTTTGTTCATATCATTAATAATTCTCCATTTTTCGTGAATAAATTAATTATTGAAACTGAATGTTGACATATTTCGATAATAATTTTTATATTAATTTATATTTACAAAATATTCTGAAATATTAATAAATACCTCCAAGCAATTTTCATCAAGCTCATTTTCATTCAAACAAACTTTCTATCAGAATATTTGAAATTTTTCATGGAAAAAAAAAATAGAAATTAAAGAAAATCTGGTTTACATCAACATTCAAATTGAATTATGCACAACTAATTATAATTACGATCAATTCAACAACTTCCTGAGCGTGAATATTCCACATGTAAAGTCAAAACTTTTTGCACACAAGTGAAATATTTCCTGCAGGCATTCACAATTAATTTAGTTTTCATGAGAAATTAATTATTATTTTATGCAAGGATTTGAAACACTGAAAATTATTCATATTATATGTTTGGTGGAGTAATAAACAAGTGCACAAACTCATATCCACAAAAAAACTAATATACCACATGAGATATTTCAAAAGACCACTCCACTGTTACTATATTTGGTTCCATTTTATGTATATCGAATACGTTGTTCATAACTGATGCAAACCGCTTCATGTGGTCTCACACACACAAACATATTCACGTGTTCCACACCATCAACTCTCTTCTGCATCATTTAATTCACTTTACGTACATATTGTTATATTTCAACTCAATACTTTTTAGAATTTGTTATTTCAATCATTTCATTCAAAATGCTGCTCATGGATGAAGTGGTAAATTTTATTGAGTTTTGTTGTTATAACTGATTACATAATTGTTGATATATTATTACAATATATTGGAAAAATTCTTTAATTTTAGAATTGGGATAAAATTATGAAATATAAATTTTACATTTTATTTCTATTATCGCAACAATTTTTCTTGTTTTTTTATTTTGAATTTTTTAATTAATCATTCATATATTGTTCGATGCAGATATATTTCTATCTAAATCAATTCTGCTATTTGTCAGATTAATTCGCCATTATGAAAATTAGATTTTAGCAACTTAACGAATTGAAAAATGAATACAAATTTTAAATTGACCTTTAGACAGACAAATTGTAAATTTTTCTCCCTAAATATTCATTTATACAATCAGTTTCTTTTTTTGTTTAAATTTGGCGATCACAAATTCTAATTAATTGGAATTCAATTGAAATAAACAAATAATTGTTTAACAATTTTACACTTCTCATACAATAAACAATTTTAGTGACACAAATCTGATTAAATTAGACATAATAAACAAGTAAAAAAAACCAAAGAAAATCCCTACAATTCAAAATGAAAATTTCATTAAATGACACGAGAAAATCAGTACGAAACGTACGGATAAAAAAGTTGAGGAGTCCCTTGAAATACCAGAAATAGGAACATATCCTTCAGTACACTGTATATCAAAAGGATTTAGGGGGGCTTAGGCGAAACCGCGTGACGGCAAACTGGGTGTCGAGCGTCGCAGTGGTTTGTACGAGCCAAACTTGATAAAACTTATCCAACTCTCTTTTCCTTTGTGTTTGTCATTCTCTCTATTTTGCTCTGCAAAGCCCGACCAACAACTGGTAACGTGTGAATGGTATTTCATACGTTATTAATTTCTAACCTTTAACACGATCGCTAAAATTCCACGATGAATGTCACAATGACTTATAAATAATTCCAATTATATTAACAATTATATTTTTATGCTGAATTATGATTGATAATTTTATTCATTCAACATCAGGAAATAAATTTTTAATTGTTCAACAACTTTTTTTTAATTCACAATTGTTTATTTCACTGCAATTGTCAATTATTTACAATTTTATTGTGACATTCAAGCTAATTAATCTGACCAAGTGTGAAAAATTGACAATTTTTATTTTATGTCGAAAGATTGATTATGAAATAAAATTGGTGAATAATTATTTCATTTTATATTGCAATCCAAGAACACGTTTGAAATGTTATTGAAATTATTTTTAAATTTCAGATCATCCAAGATAGCGACAAATTGACAGTTGCAACAAATTTCAATGATTACTATAGGACTATAATGAAGAACAATCCAGCCACACAATTAATCTTTCATATAACACGAAATATCAAATTAAATAGCAATTTATAGTCAATGAAACTTGACTGAACATTGATGATGACATGACAATCAGCAATGCACAAACACGCCAAATATATCTGAAATTTTAGCTCATGCATTAAGTGATTAGCGAATGCAGTGAATAATATTTCGTATGATTGTATATATGCGTGTGTAAATGAGTATGAAACGCGTTACTGTTAGTAATTCATATGGGAATGAAAACATATAAACACCAACAGCAACGCACAGACAATGTAACTATGTTGCCTATCACGATTTCGTAATTTTGCACGGTTGTAAACAGTTGAGAATATAAATGCATATCCCAGTAGAGATCCCAATAGAGAACAAAATAGTTCATGGAGGTTGAAGCAGTGAGAGAGGGTGGAGATATAGTGAGAAATGCTATACGAGTTAGAGGGATGACCACCAAGTGAAATTCTCTTCAATTACGTGGTAACAAAGGACTCTACGCCAGCTACCACAACGAATCAGCTAATTAATCGGAAAATTCTCTTCAGATTATTCTATCCTCGATATTGATGGAAGAAATATAATTTATTATTGAAATAATTCATTGAATGTTGAAGAATAAAAAAATTAGTTGTAATACAATAAATATTTGTAGAAATAAAACTACAAATAAATAAATCAATTCAATTGATTCATTTTTCTTTTATCCGAAGTGTAGTTTTAAAAAAATAGAAAAGGTGTTTTAAAAATACTCAATAAAACCCAATATATTAAAAAAATTATAAAAAGTATTTTATTTAAGCAGAAACACCAGAATTTTTTCTCAATTGATCGTTAAATGAAAATTGTCGGAAAAATAAAGTTTTTCGATATTCAGAGCTTTGGAGATTTGAAACAAATAATTTCTGATAGAAATTGACATGAATGCAATAACAGAGGTTCGAAGAGAACAATAAAAATATGAAGTAGAAAAAAAAAGAAATCGAATGTCATTTGGTAAATGCGATTTGCTAACAATTTGTTGAAAACTGTAGTACTTACGATAACACTATCAAATTTTTCCCATTTGTTCAATTTGTAAAGTTCAATAAAATAAAAAAATATTTTATTCTTTTCCGTAATAATTTTTTTCACTTTGAGAATTGATAATAATATAAAACCAATTTATTTTGACATGTATAAACTTTATGGGAAAACATTTCAATTTAAATATAAAAAATAATTCATTCTGTCATCTTTTGATGTTTTCACCAAATATAAAATGTCACCCAGTTAAATAATTCATTTTGACGATTTTGTGGTAGTTGAAGGGAATGATACAGTGAGGGTAATTATTCATAGAGGGTTGCACATGAGCCTGGCACAGTCAACTTCATAATTTCAGTGGATGATTTTGCATGCACACTTTCCATCTCTCTTTACTCTTGTCCCTTGTCCTCCCTTCATGTATATAAAAGAGCCAAGTGGTATGGTGTAAAGAAGGGGCTGGACTAACGTTTAAAGGGATCGTTAGCAATTCACCCCTCTTGCATAGACTATTCTCACTCTCTATCACCTTCTCACCGTTCACTGTCTCTTGCTGGCGGAAGCTGCACGAGATAGTCGAATTAATGCGTCACCTTGGATTTATGGGCAATTAATGCACCCACTCTCAACCCCTTTTACCATACTATATCTCTCACTCCTCAACGTACTGTAGATATGAATGTGTACACCAGTCTCAGGATATAATTTATCTTGTTGCCGTGCGGGTGCTGCATTATTATATGACGTTTAAAAAAATGTGAAAAGAAAAAATAGAAAAAAAAAATGAAAGATGGATTTACGTAAAGAAAAATGAACCTACAAAAATATTCACATCTTTATTCACTTTTCTTCTGACTTTCAAATTTTCTACCATCAGGTCTTCAATTTTTTTTTTCTTCAATTATGTAAGAGAAAAAATAAGAAAAAATATTGGTGGGTGTTTTTCATATTTTGATTATGACTTCGAGCACTGTAATATTATCAGTTGCGCTGCAGTTTGTGAATTCTTCTTACTTTTATATGAAATGAAGTATTAACTGTCATTGAAATACGTTGGAAGCTTCTGCAATATTGAAGAAGAAATTTCTTTTTTTTTCGTGATGATCAAAATGCCAAACTTTGAAATGTTGAAAAATTTACAGTTTGGAATTTTACATGATCAGATCAATGACAAAAGATCAGAAATGTAAAGAATTTTTAAAAATATCACAAATTTAGATTTCTTTTTGAAGGTTTGATCAAACCTTCCTAATTTCACTGTAGTATAACACAAAAATGAAGAAAAATGTAACAAAAAAACAGTTCTATGTGTTACAGTGACGACTTTTATCTAACAATTAATTCAAAGAGTTGTCATCATTGATTGAAGAATTTTTTTTCCACCTTCTGATTCTAGGTCGAACACACGATTCAACATATTCACTCTATCGTCTAGGCGAACGTTTGACACCTGGCGCAACTCAATATGTGGAGACAGGACGTACAGACGGTTTGGATACGGGTGGAGACAGTGCAAATATTCTGGACGCATTTGGTGCACCAGGTGTGCCACAAGGCGAGGGCACAAGTGTTAGTCGTGCTTTTTTCGACGGCAATCACACTCTTGTCAGTATGATGGCCAGGATAAATCCAAGTCCAGACTGGTTCATTGGCGTTGACTCATTTCAACTTTGCGTTGAAGGCAATTGGGTTGATACTGTCACAGTTGAGGTAATATTAAAGTAAAAATATGAATAAAGAACAAAAATATTAGAGAAATGAAACAGTGAAAAAAAAGAATTGAAAATACAATTACTTTCATAATTTGTATGAAATGAAGAAAAATTCAAAGATTACAAAATTGTACAGTTTATTTATTTTTGTAACGTAACAGTTGGCGTTACGCCGAGTTTATATTTATGCATTCGAGAGTGCTCGTTAAGTTTTCACTTTTTTTCATTTGTCTGTTTTTAATTCCTTGAACTGTTTTTCTTTCTTTCAATTTTTTTTTTCGCGGAAATAGTGCTAAAATTGGACGTAACATTCATATTTTTTTACTGTGAAGCTGGACCCATTGGACGGTGGTACAGACAACGGTTTCACCTTTACCGCAGCCAACTGGCCAACAAATCCCCAGGGAATTGCGTACAGAATAACGTCAAAATATCCTGCACATCCAGCTGGGAGCTTTTACTATCCAAATTTACCACGGCTTCCGCCTATTGCTACCCTCACATTTACCAAGGTGAGTGTTGCAATCTAAATGAAAACCTTTCACACATTTTCAGTGGAAAAAAATTTTAGGAGGGTTGATTTGGTTCAGGATATTTTATTGTTAATGTAGACACAGACATGTCAAGTTTGGAATATTTATTCTGATGCTTTCAGTGAATCAAAAATGTGAAAAGGGTGCACTCAGAAAAAAACAAAACAAAAGAGATTGGAATTATTTGTTGAATAAAGTGCACATTGTAATCAATTTTGATATCAGTGGAGATCTCACACAGAAAGAATGAATTTTTTTCAGCTGAACAAAGTTTAGAAACACTCAATGAATGATTGAGTTCTGGTTGATGGACAATTGAATTGGAACAGTTACGAATTGCTTCGAGTGTTAAAATAGAGATCGAGTAAATTCATTACCTGTTCAGTAAAACTAATGATAAACAATATGGGTAGGATTTCAAGTTGATTCAATTAGAACTCGACTGATGTAATTCAATATTCTTCACAACAAATATTCAAACATGAATAATACCAAAGCCCAATCAGAATTGAATTGCATTGAAACTCAATATTGGGTTCGTTCAACAATTATTGATTTGGTGTAACATAACGAATGTTTCATCTATAATCGAATTAGTTTAATTCAACATCTTGAAGTTAAACAAATAATTTATTACTGCAGTGTAACAAATAATAGTTAATCATTATAACTAATCCTTATTCTTTTCAACAAAACAAAGTGCTCACCCCAACTTCTTTCCACAACCAAACTTATGATGAACATCAATTTACAATTTCACCACTGAACTTCTTCAAACTCTATAAATATCCATGATGTTCAGTAAACGTTGCTATAACGACAAATATAAACACAACCTATCACAATAACAACTAAGTAAAACATATTAATTAACAATATTTAGATTTCACTCTTTATCTCACAAAGTGAATTCTCAACTTGAATTAATTCAATTCAATGTGAATAAATTACTGTTCATAATTTAATTTTGTAACTGAACTTGGGATGTTCAAGATAGTCTACAATAAATTCCAGTATTTTCTTCATTTACTCTGACCCATTTTTTTTGGTTTCATATAATTAATGTAATTCCTTTGTTGAATATACTTCTTAAAATTTCCTTTGTTCTCGTTGAACATCAAGAACAGGATGTAATTATTTAATTAATATCGTGAGATGAACGACAGTGGCGCTTGATGTTGTGAGTGCATCTTAGATAGGACACTAGATGTGTCTTTTGTGCACATAAATTCATCATGTTGAATGAATGATGTTGAGAAACGACGTAACTACTGTTTGATGAAGAGTTTTAGTTGATTTGAATCCAACTAGTAGTATTTATCAAACACTTTATTTGAACATCATCAAATGTATTCCAATTTCCTTTTTTCATCAATCTTCGTTGATCATTTTACTAAGACTTTTTATAGAATCGATTTGTCCAACTGATTCAAACGCTTGAATTATTTATTTATGATAAAAATAAGACTTTATAACTGTTGTAAATTAATATGAGATCGTTATTTATCGTACATTAATGCTGTTACTACAATAAATAGTTTGATGTACTCAACAAGAAGTTGAATGTTTGAATAGTTCAACATTCTAAAATATCCCTAGAGTTATAAGTTATATATTATGTCGTTGTATATTATTCTACAAGGAATTCTTGTGTAATAGCATGTGAATATTATTAAGGTAATTCAGACCATAATCCTGCGAGAACTAACACTGGATCTATTACTTTCATGGGAAGTAAATTCCTATCAACTAAAATTAAAAAAAGGAGATTCAGTTCAATTTTTCTTTCTTTATTTTTCAACGAAGTTATGAAGTCAACCAAATGAATAATTACTTGGCTGACAAACATATTTAAGATTTGAATATCTATGGTTATCATTTTTTTATGTCATTTGAAATATTGAAGAATAATTTACTTACAGTTTTTGTTGCAACATTAACTGATGACACATCAGCAAATGTTCAAAGTTAAAATTGTAATTTTTAATGCAGAATTGACTATTTTATTTTTCTTTAGTAAATGAAAGAATCGTGTCAAGAATATTCTATTTCAAAAGACTATTTATCTTGGTTCTTATTGAACGTCTGACACATAAAGTAACTCGATGCAGTTTGCCCACTTTGAAAATGCAATTTCTAGAAAAATACTACCAAAGTTTTGGATGTAATACATACTCTCAAGCACCTCGTACATTCTCAACCTATATAACTTTGTCGATTTGTCTCAGATAAACTCGAAATTTCCTGATATTCTATGAATATTATACCAAATGAAAATTCAGATTTTTAAATTTTAACTTTGATTGTTTATTAAATAAAGATTCTGTGATCATTGTAAATTGTTCAGTAGATTTATAGAATAATTTAGATCTAACTTGAGAATTCATTCAATGAAAATATTTTTCTATTTCTCATTCATTCAGTGATGATAAATTTTAATAATTGTTATACTCCAAAATATTTGCTTGAACTCTGATCAAACAACTCATTTTGTTACATCAAATTAATCAACGTTAAACAAACCCTTCAATGAGTTAAGCAAAAACAAAATTTCCCTTTATTTACATCAACTGAAAATAAAAATATTCCTTCAATTAACTTTTTCTAACTGAATGATTTAGACATCGTTAAAGATAATTAATTCATGTTCAACTACAACTAAAACATCTAATGACTTTTACTAAACCTCATTTAGCTCAAATAAATCCTGTTATCAGTGAAGAACCATCAGACAATAATTTTACATTTTAAGACCGACGTAAACTGCTACTTACATGCGATCACACTGATCCAAGATAATGAAAACTTTGCAATTTATTCGAAAAAAAAAAGAAGAATAAAATGAAGTAAAAGAAATAAAAGAAATTTCCAAGTGTTTCAGAATCCAATAAAATTGTGATTATGGCAAATTGCACGTGAAAATTATTAAAAAATTGGTCTCGACAATTCTGTAAAAGATTTTACAGTCGACTATACCAAGCGAATAAACTTTTACTTATCCTTTTGCGAAGAGACGAATATATGGAGAACAGATGCAGACAAATCTCTCGAATGACTCGCAATCCAGTTGCCGTGTCGTATTACTTAGATGCAACCCCAGCCACACCCTTCATCCTCCATCATTTTCATCAACTATTTCTGTCTATCTCTCTGTCAACCCCATATACTTTTTTTTTCCTTCTATTTTCTTTCCCCTTTTTGCTTTTCATTTCACATCGTCGCTTCGTCACTTGTAACTAAATACATTTTCACTAGCGACGAATACTCTCTGGATTTCTCGTCAGAATACTTCAACCGTCTCAATTTATTCCTTTCTCACTCGATCTTCGCTCTTGCTACCAAGTCGTCAATATTTATTTGTGCAGATGATGAAAGACCAGGAGTATCTCGTCAACATGTAGGGAAACTAATGAGTTCAGTTTCATTTCTATCATCGAACTTGTTAATTTAATAACGTGTTACTCATCATTATTATCAATCATTAAAGCTAACTTCAATATATTCAACAAATATATAAACTAAATATTTAGACAAATATAAACTTTGATAACGAGCTAATACAACAGTGATGGAAATAAAAAAGCTCACAGTACCCTCATGCAAGAATTTTTCGAATATAAATAAATTTGTTTATTGAAAATATTTTAATAATAACTAAACAGATAAATTAATTCCATTCTTTTGTTCATCTGCATTAACAGTTCATAAATATTCTAATAAATATTATAAATGTCTGCAATGCAGACAATTCCTTTGACTCTTACAATAAATCGTCTTCTCCAATCAATAATAAATTTCCAGATGAAAGAAAAAAAGTTCATTATCACTCTGTAAAAATTAATCCCATTTGTCATTCAAAGAAACAAAATGAACCTGAATCCAGATAATATTCCAAATCCTCTTGTAACCATTTCCAGTCAATTTCTCACAATACCAAATAACCAACCCTACATGACCTGAAAATCCAAAGAGATAAGTCAGCAAGATTGTAATGCACAGACGTGCAGGGAGTGCACCATCAAACACCATCGAGTTTCGACTGGAAACTACTCAAAGCCCAATGTAATTATACAGGGCGTCGTGTCCTGGCACCAGGCCCCAGTAGAGCACGACAAGCACTCACGAGAGAGAACAGAGCAAATTCAAGAGGTCACAATATATATCAACTGACGCAATTAATGTCTCTTTCTTCCACATCTTGTTATTCTTTCCTTTTTTTTATCTTCTTCAACTGTTGAACAACTTCATCAACAACTTCATCAACTAAATGTTTGAACAAATAAAATTTTCACACCATCATAAAAAGGTCCAATCAACAATTTGTATAAAAAATCAACTGATGTTTATATAGAATAAAATTTACAGACTATTTTTAATGTCCATTATCCAATTGATTGGTTATTACACTAAGGAGAAAAGGGTTCAAAGCATTGAAGCACTATCATGATTACAAGCTAATATGCATTTTACTGCATACACAAGCACACACATTTCGATTGAATGAACTGATGCAAGGGCTTCACTTTCTAGGATTATTACTAAAGTTTATCGATTCTTGTTAACGGTTGAGTATCAAGTGATCTTATTGCCTCATAAGACTCAGCACAAGACAAAGAAGAAGAAGAAGGCAAAAAAAATAATGAGGAAAAAATGTATTATCTATCCATTTATCGCGTCTTCCAATGTCGATGGGTCGCGTGCTCTATCAATTCTCTTGAGTTTCTCTATGATCACTTTCTCTTTTCCACTTACCAGAGCAATTTACTTTTGAACTGACTCAATAGAAATCCTCTTTACTAGAATCTTCTCAAGTACATTGATTGATTTTATTTCTTTTGGAAATGAAATAAGTTCAGATCATATTTCATGCTGCATCTTTCATTTACTTACACTACTTAGGTGTTATATGTAATCTTTTTATTATCTCATGATGCTGGAAGATTTTTATTTAATTTTTTGTGAGTTTAAAAAAATTGATTGGATACAGACAATTGGAAATTAGTGTTGTGGATCAAAATAATTCAGACTATTCACATGGTTTGAATAATTTGATTTTATCAGACTCCTTTTTTTCTTTAAACTAAAATGAAATGAAAAAGGACTATGAACATAATCAGAAATTAATGATAAATCTTGACAATCTGATTCACTATTTCAATGAAGTATTTTCCTGAGACTTTATTGACAATCACATTTGCATAATATAAAAAGAAAAATTCATTTAACTCCTAAAATTACATAGAAAAAGCTTTTACACAATAAAATAAATGAACCACTTTGGAATACTCTAATAAATTTATATTTTCTGTTGGATCATATAACACAGCACGTTCCCTTAACGCTGTTGACATCCATGTTTGCAATTGGCTCGCACAAATGAAATTTGTGATTTATAGGTAGATGGTTAGTACACATATACGTAGTAGAAAAGCATGTGTGGAAGTGGACGAAGGCTGTTATTACTCGCCAAGCCTAATCTCGCTAATCCGTTGGCAGAGAGCCTCCGGCCGTTTTGCACCCAGCACACATTTACACATCACCCCTTGTGCATTCGCACAACTATACCAACTACTACATATTTATCTATTCTCGACGATAGTAATTTAACGTTAACAGTCAGCCCCGAGGGCGTCAGTTGTTGCGTCACCCTTCGCTGTTGCTATCAGTCACCTCTCACCCACTTTCGCTCGATTTCTCTAAGTGAAAGTCTTTTTTTCTTCTTTTTAATTTCAACTACGTCTAGAGTGTCTTTTGTTCATGATTACATCCTGCTCTGGTAGCATGAAAGCTCTGAATCATGTTAGTTACACCGTTTTCTTTTTTCTTCTTTCTTTTGTTTCTTCTTTTATTATTTTTTTTTCTTTTTGTGCTGTATTTAATTTAGCTGGATCACTTTTCATGGTAGACAAAGAGAAAAAAGCGCAGTGTGAAAAGGAAAATAATGAAGAGTTGATGCAGGTGAAACGTGGAACACAATGTGAAAGGTAGAAGGAAATACAGAATGTTGGAAACGAATAAAATAGAAACAAAAGGACTGTATATATTGTGTGTCCTCTCTTCTCATCGTTTCCAGTGAAAATTTACGCAAGTTCTCGTTCACGTTGGTTGTAGTTCACGTTTTAGTAAATGCGACAAACGTAGCCCCAGGGTCCAGTATCTATTTATCTCATCCTATATACCAATTCATGTCCTTGTCAACGTTCTCGCTTCCAATTTATCTTCACGTTCGTCCAGTTCGATTCACAGTTTTGTGGTTGTGTTTCGAATTTATTTTGTTAAAATGTTGATGTTGATAATGATAGGAGATGAAATGGTTGGTTGTTGTTAGAAATGATGGCAATTAATTTTGATGGAATACTTCAGAGACGATTATTTATAGAGTGATATAAGAAAGTTTCCTTATTATTTTGTCCTCCTTTTTTTTGCCAATGGTTCTTGGCCTACGCACTCTCATTACAGGTTGGGGATTTTCTTGATAAAGATATTAGTCGGTTCGGCTCCTCAATTGCTTCCTTAATGTCACGATCCATCTTCCTTTATTCTTTGGTTCACCAAAGATAGAAAATATATCTCCGCAGGGACATATTGAAGAGAATAGTGCAGGTCGACTTTATTCAGAGGATTGAACATTTAGTGAACTTGTCTGATATTTTGATTGTTAGTTGTTGTAATAAAAATCACAACTGTTTTTGTGGATGAAAAATATTATCAGAATATATTTTTTAATAATAATGACAGAGAATATTTGATTAATGTAATTTTTATACGATGAAAAGAGTTTCAGTATTAAAAAATATCGATTAATATTGAATGATTAATTATTCCAATTACCAAACAATAAAATTGAATTTATTTAAACTTATTATTCAAATTTAATTTTTCACTTTTGTAATGAGCTGTTATTTTATTTATAAATTTAATGTTGATGCTCTTTTTTAACCGAAAAATTATGGAAAATGACAAATTTTCAATTATTCATTTGATATAATTTTAACAATTTATTCCATTAATTAATTTCTCTGCGATCTAAACAGGTGAATTGATCTGTTGTTCGACTTTGCGAGCATAACTTAGTGGTTTATGATGAAGTTTAACGTTACGTACAAGGAGTTTGAAATATCCTCAACAGATTGCGTCTATGGAATAGAACGTTGAGGTGTGAGTTGTAGTTGTTAATCTCTGGAACAGAGGATGTCGGCTATTATGGGAAACATCTGACGGTATAAACTTCAGTGACGCTAATTCTAATGTGTAGAATATAGAACAACGATAAATAATCTACATTTAGAAGTTTTATATCATCAAATATATTTATGATAAATTCAGATGCTTTGCAAATAAGAAATTCTATTTATTTCGAATCAACCTTTGAACAATTCGATTTAGTGAAGGCAACTCTATAAATTTCACGAGAACATTTAACTCATATCACATTCAATTAACATAATTCAACCAACGAAGACTTCCACGATAATATCTGGTGATATTTGACAGAAATAACTGTCAGTATGAGGAAATATAATCATAGATAGATACATAAATGGAGGAAACGCAAGACCAAATCGATTCGATTCAACTGTAACCCATGAGATTCCTCTGCTTCCATACAAGCAATGACGCTTAATTAAGGCCAATCTCCAATTAACACTGCCATCCCCTCTTGAATTCTCTACCGTTCATCTCCTCCTTCATCCACACTCGAGCCACTTCTAATTGAATCTGCGATCAATATCATATGTTCATTGAACCCCCTAACAACCTACGTCTTCGGACCTAATATAAATCAATTATCACCAAACTATTGGGGATTATTCCTCATGAATGCAAAATGCAATTATAAATATAAATTGCTGAGGATGACACAAATTGAAAATGTTTCATTCAATCATAGTAAAGTAAATATATTGTTTGAAATAATTGAAACGAGTTAGTGGAATTTTGTTTAGAAAAATTTCAACTTCTTTTTTAAGTGGACGAGTTTGATTATTGAAATGAATCAGGATCATTTTGAATTATATTGAAACATTTTAATGTAAAAAGTTGACACTAAAAAAGTGGTTATTTACAAGAGGTGTTTTTTTTAAATTAGACTTTGATCTTTGATAATATAAAAAGACAAGTGGGGAATTATTTTTGCCAGTGGGGTAAATAATATTTTGAAAAGATTGATTATATTTTATTTTGTGTTTATATCATTTTAGAGTTATTGATTTTCAATATTGGGACACACTTGAATAAAATATTTGTCAAATTAATCACGAATTATTTGAGACGTTGAAACTCGTCAATTAATTACAAAATATCTCGGTGAATTATTTTCGTTAAAGGATTCATGATATACTCTCACTGTTTGTTGTTTCTTCAATTATCTGTTTGATATTCCTTTGACTTCTCTGATCACTCTGTTCATTTTTATTGTGAATTGTAATCAATTAATCTCGTGAATTCAGACATTTGTAAAAATATTTTGTTATTGTGGGTTAATTTTAATTCCTTATTCACTTGACACTTTAAATTAGTTTTATTTTTCTTGCAATATTATTAAATTTGACATTTTTTTTTGCCTTGCTGATAAATTTCAAATTGATTAATCAATACTTCTGCTTTATATTCTTCGTTGATCAACAATTTCCATTACAGTCTCATGTAACGTGATGAATAAAATATGATGGGAAATCAATACATCAATAAAATAGTAGAAGTGTTTATTATTAATTATTGATGAATTTATTATCTTGGGTGAAACGAAAAAGCTTTTATATTAAAAATATCGAGAATATAACTTCGTGCTTATATTATTCATTATGTTTATTTTACGACTCACTGTTAGTAAAATACTGTGATGAGTTTTCCAGTAAATGTGACGTTGAATAATATTTTCATTGTGCTCAACATTTTTCCACTAACACTCGTGAATATTTTATTTTTCAACCGGAAATTAAAATTATTTTCAATATAAATACATTTTTGTTAGAAAAACAAGAATATTATTAGAAATAATGAAAATGTAGAATTTGCAATGTGGAATTGTCGCTTTCTCGTAGCTCGAGATTTATCTTTATTTTTTTATTTCAGTCTTTCATGTCATGAAAGATTGATAATTCAATTAAATTTTAATTTATTGTTATTATTTTAATGGAAGATTGTAAATTTAGAACAGTTCAATATTGGATGATGTTTCATTTGTATTTAGAATGAGGAAAGTTTTATTTTTCATTCCTAAATGCTCCAATCGTATTCAAATTAATGAAAGTATTTTTGCAGTTTTGTGCGAATAGAAATTTGTAGATGTTCGAGGTAGAATATATTTATAAATAAAACAATATGGAGATGGATTCGAATTTATTCACAACTACAATTTTGATTTAGAAAATTTTGTGAAGTGTAGAAAATAATATTTCAATTCCAAATGATTTTTTATAATGAAAAAAGAAAATAAAGAATATTTATTTGTTTTATCATATTAATGCCATTAATAAAAATATTTCTTTTAATATTTTTTATTCAATATTGTCAAATTACAATTCCCCATAAAAACTTTTGAGTGAAATGGACTCTCAACTTTTTTATGGAGATGTGGAATATTTAAATTCAATCTGAACATCAAAAGTAATTGAAAAAAAACAAGAAAATAGATTGAGATATAATTTGGAATGTATATTTTGGTTGTTACAGTTGAAGGAATATACATTAACAGAGACGTATCATGAGGATGAGGTTGAGATGGAGTTTGTGAGTAGCGAAAAGCAACTGCAATCTTACGATGTGACCCCACGGGGAATCGATCCAAATCGTGAATTGAACGAGGCAATCGCAGAAGAACGAAGGGAAATGGACAACCAAAGATATAGGTAACCTTTTTTCTTTCTTATCTATCTTATGAATCTTATGATAAAATCCATTTCAATTTTCCTCATTCACTTTACCATTTATCAATCCCAATTTTATATTTCTTTGGATTCTATTATTGCTTAGTTATCGTATTTTTCATGTTTTCCTATCACATCTGGATTTTTCTGTCATTCCCTTTTTTTATACTGAAAAACATTTGGAATTTAAGATCCTGAATTAATTAAATATAAAAAATTCAGAGGGTTTTTAATTACTATAAAAATATTTCATATCTAATTTTACTGATTTATTTCCAGAGTATGAAAACAAAATAAAAATATCTCAATCAGTATTGGAAAAAAATAAACATTTGTGAGTTGGAAAAAATGAGGTTTATGAATATAAAGAACTGTCAGATTTAAATCTAAAATTTCAATTACTAAATTCAGTAGGATAACATGAAAAATGGTGATAAAAAATTATGAGAAATTAATTCCATCGACAAAACAAATAAATTTATAATACTCAGATCACCAATATAGATTTCGCCATTTTGAATTTTAGTATAACTTACAACTATAATTATATCTGTATTCATTTTGATTTTATAAGTCCTATTAAAATTCATGAGATTCGTCTCATACAATCATTCATCATAAACTCCTGAAAGCCCAAATAATTCCACGTTCCAAAAATGATTATTCCAGAATTATACGAAAATTCTTGAAATGAAACTTCTTCGACCCCGCGAATCGACCTGATTCAACCTTTCATCATATATTTGTTCACAGAAATAAATTATGGTGAAAAAAATTTATTATTATGCTTGTGAAATGAAAAAAAAAAAAACAGACCTTACGACACGCCATTTTTCATCCCTTACTTGATAGTGAAATCGAGAGACAGAGCAATCCATCACCTGTGTAATAAAAAAAAAATTAAATCCCACAATATAATCCAACAGTTCAATCATAATTAATTACATAAAAATGTCACAGCTGTGAATTAAATAATTTTTCACAATTAATAAATCTCTCAGTATTTTTCATATGAAATGAATTCACAATTTTCTGAAGAACAATTTTCTTTGGTTGATAATTATTAAATACAATCATAAATAATTTATATCAGATAATTAATCAACAACTGTCAATTTTTATCTTCTCATTGAAAAGATTCAAATAAAAATTCAATTATTCCAATTCAATTTTCTCAATTAACAAATTCTCTTTACTTGCTCTTCACAATTGTGCTTACACAACTCCTCGAATTCAATCTACAAGAAACACCCAACTCATTCATGATCTCCAACTAAATTCTAGAGCGATTACAAATATTCTCCTCAGCAAATTCAAACAACGAGAAATCATTCATTGATATTTAGAATTAATGGTACAGATAAATTGCAAAGTGAAGAGAAAAAAACAGAAATAAAATTATCTTTAAAAAATAGTCCCATAAAATTCAACAGAATATCAATAATAAAATACAAATGATAGTTCATTTTCTTCAGTATCAATAAAAAAACCAATTTAAATATTCTTCCCTAAGCTTTTTACAGATTATTATTAATCTTTACTAATTATTTCGTGTTGGAGACTTACAAATTTAATTTTTTATCGTTTCAGATATTGGACAACAGGAAGTAGTTCATCAGCATCATCCTCATCATCATCAACATCAACAGATGAATCAGAAAATAATAAACTTGCAATAATAAATAGCATTGCATCGTCATATGGCAACTACGTACAATCAAGATCACGATTATCATCGACCCCAACGCCCATTTCACGTTTGGCAAACAGCCAAGAGAACAAATCGAAGCAGGGAGCAACGCTTTACAAAAGTGCGGACGCGCTCGTTGAAGCGCAGAAGGCACAAATCTATGAGGATATTCAAAGGAGAATTGCCAATGTCACTAGCAGCAGTTTAAATCGTCGTCTTTGGCGTAATAATTCATCAGTTATCAATAAAAGAGAACGCCAGCACAAACTGAGAATGAAACATCACAGATATTCAACAAAAGGAAAACGTATCAGAGGAAGTGAGTAAACTTTAATTGTAAATTCTGTTTTCAATTTATTTGCAAGTCAGGTAAATACTTACTATGGAGATGAAGTAGGTGAAGTGAACAGCACTATGGTGATAAGAAATACAACTTCATAGTGATAGCAGACTTTAGTTGACTCTACAAAATTTGATCGTTTGGTAGATCTTCAATGTGTGTTTGGTGATAGTTACAAAATCTCAGTTTACTAAACTCATTGACATAATTTACGCATCTCTCATTTACATATTACCATGTTCATCCCAAATTAGATTCAAAAATGTATTTGCTATGAAATACTTATTGGATCCAAGTCATAATTAAATTGGAAATTGTCACCAAATTACAATTTGGTTGAAACATTTTTATTGATTTATTTGTGATTGATTGTAAATTGATGTTAAATAATGAAACAGATTAATCAATTTCGATCTTATAGTTTATAAAAAATGCATCATTTCAAATAATGAATGAAGAATAAAATTCAACTGTAGGAATTCATCATGATGACAGATAAGGACATGTGTTAGGAAAAATATTTAATGGAAATAGCATTGAGGGGTTGAACATAAATTTGAGAGTGGATTTAATGGGCATAATGATCCATAATTATTATTCAATCAATCCAATCAACTTCAGTTCGAATAAGAAAATGTTCTCTCGTGTAATGAGTTTGAATTTCATCATGCAAGCACCGTTATCGAACGTTCTCTTGTAAAACATCTCATAATGATTTGCTGAATGTTCCTTCATTAATTTCAGTACACGAGCTCACCTCATAAAGTTATCTCATTATTATAAAGCAGTGAATAATATTATTTGGAAATTCTAAATCTACTTAACAGTTTGAGTCATATAATTGTCAGATAGCCGAACATGAGACTGGGATTTGAAGTTCTTTGAATTAGAAAAAGTGCTCTGTACTTTGAACATTTTTGCATGAGTTAATAATTGAATTTGTTACTGAATATTCGTAGATTTATATAAACAAATTGAAAGCATATTTCAGGCTTAGATATTGTCTTTAAAAGTGTTGTGATAATTATTCTCAATTATTGTATCACCATTTTATGTAAAATCTGGTACAATTCAAATTTTTCATCTGGATCAAATCCACCAGAATGAAATTCAATTGGTCATTTTGATATCTGTCCGAGTACAAATGATGAAAAATTTAAATAGCAAACGTTTGGGAAATATTTATTTTTGTTTACCTTTTTTGTTTTATTCGATTACTTTGACATTTTCTACCTCTGCTTTCATATCAGTGATGGCTTTTGGTGCTATTGAATAAACCAAACTCTTGATTATTTTTTGTTTGAATAGTTTGGATAATATCCAACCGTTCACCCGAGTTAACTACTTCCACTGATGCCCTTCATGCAACTCGGTATTTCAATTAATTCTTTACATGGGTAGAACCACTCTGATGATGAAAAATATATGGTAGAGAATGACCGAATGTCAAAATATGGCAATATTTTTCGTTTTTGTTTCCCCTATGTATGTACATATACAATTATACATGTATATGTATATCCGTTAAGCGTAACGTTGCTTTAATTGCCATATTTTTCACATGAACGATCAAAGGCCTCTTACTCTACCCATTAGTGCTCTTTATTCAACTAGGCGCAAACGCTTTTATCGACCCTTCATTCATCTTTTTTCCATTGTTGATGATATACTCCACTAGTGTTTTATATTTTTCGAAATAATATTGGACGTCTTACGTTCATGAATTGGTTTGGTGATGTTATTAAGGGAATAAAATTTTGTTGGCATTAAAAAATGACTATTTTAGCGCGTGAATCTCTTCATTTCACCATAGTAAATCATTTTTCAATATTTATTCTACCTACTTACAATCTTTTTTTTCTAATCCACACGATGATTCAAATTAATTACAATATAAAAATTCCAATACGTCAACTTCAAATAATATTTAACATCCAGTTCCTTTTTTTCTTGTCTTCATTAGTTTTTGAATTGTGATTTTACTCATCAATAATAAATCACTTCTTTAGATGTCAAAGTGAGGGCCTTCATTTTTCAATTTCTTTGAATCCATCTCCAATCTGATCGGACCGCTCTAGTCCGAGATAATCCAGGTTTTGAATTGGTGATAGTTCGACAAAGTCTTTCCCAACAAACCTGTAAATTATATGAAACAATCCAAGTTTTTGTATTGAATGTATCAAGAAATGTATCAAGAAACACAAGCATTAAATTTATGTAATTGACAATGAAGCATTTGGTTGAATTGTTCCCAAATATTTACAAACTCTTTGAATAATTTCACATGAAATTCATTTGAATTTAGGTCCTTTATCACTTCCAAGAATTACAAAGCTTCGAAATTGCTTTGTGTGTTGATCTATGAAATATATAATAGACATTTTCGTCATATCCATTTGCTTTCAACTAACCAAAATGATCGTCAATAACTACATTAACAGAGCATCACTCTAATCATCATAACCTCGAGCAAATATTGAATCAGTTGGTCTCCACAAAGCATACAAAATTAAAACCAAAAAGAAAAAAATGAATAAATGTTCAGACCAGACTGAACAAATTATTCTGTAAATTTCTTCAAACATATTTTTTATATTTACATGATTATGTTCTAACCTTTTTATCACTACATGGTGTTCCTTCCATAGGACGCACAGTATTGTGGAATTCATTATCATTCCCCATGCACTGCAAGGGAGTTCGACAAAAACTCTTGTCCGCTGTCCGCCTGTCATTCAAGGGCCTCTGAAATGAACATAATTTATTAATTAGAACAGAATTCATCAACCTGATTTCTTGCTTCATTTGCACTCACGGCAGAGTCAAGCCCATAACACCGACATTGTTCATTAGCTGTTAGCTTCTGAACACGTCCAGGTGGATCAAGTGATTGAGGTTTATTGATGAACGTGCAACAATCACGAGAGCTGTAATTACAAAATTGTGCTATTGAATATGAGTATTTTGCTTAACGTTACTAAATCTGATGAACTATATTATTAGGCAAGAATTTTATAAGTAATATCATGAAATATATTTGCCAAGATAGCAGACAACTAATTGAACATCCAGATGTTTCAAATTTTCATGATCCGGAAAATGAGTATAAGTAAAAACTTTTATCAAATTTAAAAAATATGTGACAATGGCTAGGACATCTTTGTAAGCAACTATAGTACATCAAGAATGTACTTCCAACTAGAGTTCTGTTTTGTGGAATAGAAGTTGGTTATATAGGTACGTAAAGTTGTTGGATGGAGAAGTAGTTCACCAATGTTCCAATTAAATTGTAGAATTGATACAATGCAATAGAAGTGTTTCATAACTGCTTCAAAGCACATAGAATTTGCGAACATTGGAGAATTCATACATAGAAGGAAGAACACGTAACTTATTGAGAATAATATTCCAAGATATCGCTAGTACAGACAGAGGGAATGAACAAAATAATTTAGTTGGTGATAAATTTTCCAGCAATTTCTCATCATGTCAATGGATAATATGCATTTGTAACTCACTGTCAGTCATAGCAATTTTTCATTCTTAACTTCTTGATGTTATACCAAGTTTAGACATGCGTTGACAGAGCGTCAAACCAATGATACTTTCATAGACGTGATTTATAAATGTTGACATCATTTTGATGCCTTTTACTATTCATCTAATGTTTGGGGGACTTAATTTTAGTTTAGATGCATTTTATATGTTAAGGTTATATGATCTACACCAAGAAAATAATTTTACCTGAAAAAAGAATGGAATGTTTGTTCTGAAGTGTCACTCCATGATAGACATTGCTTACACCAACCTCCTCCAAAATGAAACCAATCACCACCTTTTTTCATGACACTTGCACGACATTCATCTTTAACTAATGGTGATGGATCATGTTTAACTGTCATCCTATGAATGTATGTTCATACGAATATATAAAATTTAAAAACAGTCAATAAGATGGTATTTATTTAAACAATAGTAACTTACAAGTGGGCTAATTCATGTGCAATATCGCTGTAACTTCCAAGACTTCCATCATCTCGAATTGTAGCAACTAATATGAGTGGTTCATTTCTTTGCCTGATTTTGTAAAATTCTTCTATATAACATGCCGCTTGTCCTGAAATCAATAAAAATTATAAATTGAATTTGATTTTACAAATATTATTTTTAGTGTTATGTATTTAAGTATTTTTTTTTTTGGGTTTTTACCTTTTATTCGTTTTCTTTTCGGTTCACCATTATTCTCACTATCCACCAATGCGAGCAATGTATTGCTGTTAAGAGTAATCATGGTGATGAGATATTTGAATATTGATAGAAAATTTGTAAAAAATTCAGCATCAAATATAATGAGACAATATTTGTTAATAAAATTCGACTAACCTTGTCAGAAAAACCACAGTATCATAAGACTCTGGAGATATCACTTTTCTTTGTTGATGAAGATATTCCCTCAATTTTCTGTTTGAACATTCTGCATGCGTCACTCTTCCTCTGGATTCTTCTATATTATTGTTCTCAATTACGCAATCTTTCATGAAATTGAATGATTCAGGATCCTTATTAACAAAAAAATAAATTGTCCAATTTTTATTACTTTAACATCATCAGGTGACAGTGGAACATTTTTAAGAATATTCTTGAATATAAGAGATTAATTAGAAGAGTTCAGGAATGCTGATGCAAAATAATGTGTTTAATAATATCATAAAATATTGCAAAATAATTGTCATGTCATTGTTATTCCATGAGAACAATTTATCATCGATTCATTATTGTAATAAATTGTTTATGGATACAAATTGACTCAACTGATCAAATGAGAAGTTTGATTAATAAAATTTTTTTTATTTATAATATAGATGAGAATATCAATTGAAAAAAAAATCGTCATCTATACTTACAATGCTGAAGATAATTCCTGCTATATTTAATTCAAGTTTAGTATTTTTCAATTTGGAATACAACATGTCCACACCGTTGAATAAAGTCAGCACGTAAAGTACGATTGAAGTATATTTTTCAGATTCATCTTCACTGTAAATGAAATATTTTTCTTCATTACTTTATAAATGTTTCAAATTTTGCATGTATAATTAATAAACAGAAAAAGAGGTGGGAAAATTTAATTTCTAATAGATCAAATGGATTGTCCAATTGCTGATGAATTTTTAGAAAGATTATTTTGAAATATTCTTTGAATGTAAAATTATCATCTGATTAACAAGAAAATTATATCAAATATATGAAATTCACTTTTTCATCAGTTTTTGTGCCAGGTCCCAAGAAATAATGACTAATATTTCAGGATAACCATCAAATGGATAACTTCGACGAATTCTCTTTCTTTTTTCATCAATCGTCATCTTTGTTCCTCCTTGAACAGTTAAATTCAATAATTTAAACAAATTTTTAACGTCGATAAATTATAAAGTTCAGAAGTTATTTTGTGATGTTCCACATTCTCATTCTACCTTTACGCTTTTCCAATTCTTTCACCCGATGACCAATAAATTTTTCTCGACTTACAATAGCTGATTTGTCTAACCATAATTCTGTTTCTTTTGAAGCATCCACATCATCAATAGAAAGTTTTTGAATCAAATATCGATAGTCAATCATACCAAACTGGAATAAACATTATTGAAAATTAATTGATATGTCATTGTAATCAGTATTTTGAAATTAATATTTTTTTAAGTTATTACAAATTGACGACGTCGATGAAAATACACAGCTGCAGAAGAACACTTGGATTCTTGATAAAATGTGAACTCACCAAGTCTGTCCATCACCTGTTCAGTAAAATAATATTACTTTCTTTTGTATTCATAATTGTCATTGTATTCTCAATATTTCAATCTTAATTATCAACTAATCTTATGATTCATTTCGATTGTATAAACAATTTCATATTGATCGCCAACAATTATTATTTTACATAATTGCAATTTGTTATTTATGTTACCAATCAAATGATTGGATCCATCAATTTCCCCCAATCAAACTAAAATAGTTTACCTAATAAAAATTCTTACCAATAATTTCATAAACATCTTTCAATTTTTCTAAGAATAAATTTCAATTATGACACATAAATCTCACACTCTGAGAACTCATAAATATTCATTCGTAATCTGTTTACTCATATGCGAACAGACTCTGAATGCCACATGTCTAACACGTTGACATTCATCAATAGTTCATTTCCATGAAGGTTTTCATTGATAAACTATTGAAAGTACTAAATTTACATATTCAAATTCGACGTATTCATCATCAGAGATTAATAATCAGTCATCGGAAACTCATCTCTAACTACTCTACATAATTCCATATAAGTTCTCCCTTGTCCAATATAATATTTGAACAGTATTGAACCAAAAGATCAATTTCTATTCAACCCAAACTCTCCAGAAATAGTCACCCATTCATAATCACTCTATAACTTTCAATCTCTTCTAGAAAACATTTCTACATGTGCGTAATAACCAATTGGTTAAGTAGGAAACACAAATTGCAATTATTCATATTTGTTACTTATTCATATTCAACTAAAATCAATCCAACCTGAATCATCAGGATCGTAATAATATTAGATAAATTCAACACATACTTTAGGTATTAATTCCAATCTATTGCCTGTTTTTTTTTTGCATTCTTCAGCTGGTACTGATTGTAGACTCCATACTGGAAGATATTTATTTGCTAACGATCGAGTCACTGATTCCAAATTGAAATGTTCTGGTTCACCACACTCAGTCATCATTTTTATTCTCAAATAAGATAATGACGATTTTGCAAGTGGATCTTGAGAGATGTCTTCTGAATCTATGACATCTAAATTGTTAGCACATTAAGCACAATTATACAGTTATTTTTATGATAATGATTACAATATTGATAAATAAATAATGTTTGAGAAATAATCAAATATTATTATGCTTCACAAGTCATAACTTTTGGATGAAAAATGTTGATAAAAATTATGTAATGTTTTTATGAACAAAGTAAATGGTGTATTGATATAGAGTATGTACATTATTTATTCAAGTGTTACTCAAATTTTTCTCAACTGCTGGAACAATCTACTCAGTGACAGGTTCAAGTTAAAAATTCAACGACTAATGAAACACATTTGAATAAGTGAGAAAGATAAAGTTTATTATAGAAAAATATGAAAATAAAAATAATTGTGAAGAAGAAATCTACAATGCCAAAATATTTTGAATTCGTAAAAAGAAATTGAATTATTCTTCTTTCAAATGTTTTCAAACATTCTATCTCATTTACTTTTTTTTTTCTACACACGACAATAATAAAATTTGTCAGAATGTATCAGGGATTATTGAACCTCATGACAACTGTTGAACAACTAAAAATTATCGATCGAAATATTCTAATAAAATGTTCACTTTACTGAACAATTGTAGAATATTTTTTTTAATATTATAATCAGATTTGATTGAATTTTAACATTTTATATATTAAAACTGATTTGAATTAGAAAAATTTGAACGATTATGTGAACAATTATTATTTATAGTACTCACTTGATGTGATTTCAAATGGTGTTTCATCCAAATTATTTGTACAAAAAACGATTGAAATTGAGCAACTTAAAAATAGTAACAGTAAAATATTCATTTTTGAAAATATCACTTTTGTACTGGTTTAAAATAACTTTACTTTGAATATATTCTAACACGTCAGACAAATTGTCAATGACATGTTCGTAACATTGATGATACTTTTTCTCACAAATTCGAACAGTCTTCGAGGTGGGGAATGTAAACAATAAATATTGACCCTGAAATTGACGTCATAATTTCATAGTCATATCATAAGCCAATTACACTCTTGACAATCAAAATTAAAGATAAAAATTAAAAATTGGAAAATAAAATTTCAGTGTTTTTTTTTTCCTGTTGCAAATTGATTTGGATTATTATAAAAACATTGAAATTTTTTTATTATAACTTTCAATGAATTAATTGTGATTATTTATTTTATTTCAAAAAAATTGTTATGATAAAAAATTATGAGTAATTTGTAATTACAATAGTATAAACAATTCTAATACATTTTACATTAATGAAAAAAGTGACTGATTTGTTGTAAAGAAATTAGCTATTGCGTCATCATCAGCAACTAGAATTTTGGATATCAAAATAATATTTAGTCATATTCTATACTAAAAGTAATTTTTCTATTCAATAATTATTAAATTTTGATTGTTCTACGGATAATTTCATAGCCTATTATGAATATATTATAAATCTGTAACACAAAATTTGACACAAACTCAAACGATCATCGAAAAAAAAAAATCTGGGCGTTGAGAGAACGACTTAAATAAAAAAAATTAATTCTCAACATCAATTTTACATACTGAAATTACATTCAGATTCTACAAATGTTCAAAATATTCATCTGCGATTTGTCAGTTGCTACTCAAATAAATGAGAATAGCAAGATTTCTTTCCTAACTTTTATCCAACATGAACCAGAACTTGAATATAAAATCCAACCCCTATGCTATAAAAAAAAGTAGTAAAAGAAATTTCAAGTCATGCCAGTTACTTCACATGTTCGTCTGCACAATTTATTATCCACTTCTGTTTTACATTTATTTCAACATCACCTTCTCATCAGTTCATTCCATATAATAGAATTCCTATTCGCTTGATTGAAGATGAAGTTCGAGATGAATTGTTGACCTAGATTAAGACTTTTCCAATCATGAAAAGAAAACGTGAATTAATTCATCATACAATTTATAAAAATTATTTCACATTCCTGCAATTGAATTATTTAAAAAAAGAATTAACATGAGGTCAAGCAAAAATCATTTCATGTTTTTCTAATAAGTACACAAATCAATAAATCGATAATTCGTTTTTTCATTTACTTATAATATAATTACTTCATATTAAATAATAAAAATAGCATTTGAAAGAATAAAGAATAAAGTGCACTGGTAGATCCTATAGGGTCATAAGAGGTCATCATACCCAGACTCGGTACCATTATTAAATTATTTCTTACTAACTTTTATCACATCTGATAATGGTCGTAATATTATTGACCTCGCAAAAGCCATTTATTTTATGAAGATTATAAAAATTGGTGATATTTTCATTTGTCAACACAGATAATTGACTGGAATTATACTTCAGTGGTGGAATCATTGCTTTTATTGCTTATTTAATTGTCACTTCTGTTTGACAGCATCAACCAGCATTTCACATTAATCAATAAAAAACACAGACATTTTAATAGAATATTTAATTATCAATTTTCCAAATTATTTGTAATGATAAAATTCTTTGATGTATCATCATGGAGATCAGACTTTCGGTGTTCAATTGATGCTGAACTAAAAAATACGACTGAATGAAATATTAATTTATATGAATAGATAAACAAAAGTTTCAAATGTATCTATGACAGTGTCTCATATAATCAATTATTGATAAATAATTCCACAATTGATATTAATTATATTTGTTTGATCTTTTTTTCAGGAATATCCAGAGATTGTACTGTTGGTGATTGGGGTGCATGGAGCGCATGCAGCCGCAGTTGTGGTGTTGGTGAGACACAAAGAACACGAAAAGTAACTGTAAAACCACGACGTGGTGGCAAACAATGTCCACCATTGAAAGAGACTAAATGGTGTGGCAGTGTCACTCCTTGTCATGAAAATACTGCTAAACCTGTAGTTGATTTTTTTTCTTGGTAAAACTTGGCAAAAAACGGAAGAAAAAAAACATTCAAAGAAAAATAAACTTGATAAGATAAAATATTTCCAAACAAACCAAGAAAAAGAAAACGAGAAATAAATAATAATTTAAAATTTCCCTTTGCACTACATTAACTGTTGTGATGTGCTTGATTCAAATTATTTAAATTTTACTTTATTCTTTTAATTGCTAAATTTTCATGAAAAACGTCACTTTCATTCGAATAATACAAACGTGCGAATATTTCTATTGTGTAAAAATAATGAAGAAATGGATCAAAGTTCTTAAATGAAAGAATACGATAATTACAGAGGACATTGAGTGAATATAAAAAATAAATAAATAAAAAATATTGACAATCTGTACAAGGTGGAAAAAATTAAATAATATTTCCGTATGAGACAGAATGAAAATAAAAATTATTAAAAACAAAGAGACAAAAGAAAAATTATCACAACGTCCTGAACAACAATTTGTCTTAATATTCTCCTTCAATATGCCATTATGTATGTGAAAACTAAAATATTTCTTCATATTTTCAACCCTGAAATCCACCAAAAAAACCAAAATAATAAATGAATAAATAAATGAATAATTGAAGATGGAAGAGAAAACGAAAAACATTTTTACAACAAGAAAAAAATATCATCTGATACACATTATAAATAAATGTATTATATATTCTTAGTCATTTAATGAAAGAAAAATAACAAAAAAGAATAAACAAAAAATCATCCCTAAAGATAATAATAATAACTAACTAACGTTTAATCATAATAACTCATTAATTCATAGGGATATATTTAATTGCCAGTAAAAAGTGGGAAAACCAAGGTGACAAAAAAAGAGAAAAAAATTAATGTGCAGCCAGTTGTATTCTGCATATCTATCTCAGTATATCATTTGTTCATTTTTATTTTATTTTTTTTTCAATATTGGCCATTTATATTAGCAGCTAATTATGACCGATGTAGGCCAGTCTCCAAAGACATCGAATAATATGAAAATTAAATTATGAGTATTTTTGTATTCATGATTCGATACATCTGGTTGTCAGGTAAATGAAAAAGTGCAGAATCAAACTCCATCCATTAATGCATTTCCACATGATAAATTTGCAAAGTACAATGCGAGTTATTTTTCATTTTTAATTGAAAACAATGCGGGATAGGTAATAATTGTAAAGGAAACTTTTTGTTCAGTATAAAATTCTGCACAAAATGATTCTAGTTGGAAGTGTTTGTGATTGATAGGAGTGAAGATATGCGTCCTTGAATTTGAGCTTCTAAATCTGATATTTTCATGATGAATTTTTATGGTTTCATGGTATTTTGATTTTGAATTATTTCTCGATTATTATGCATTTTACGATAAATAATGTAGAGAGTAAAATTGTAGAATACAAAAAGAGGAGAAAAATGATACTCTTTTCGGCTTCGGATGACTGATGAGTTCCGAGATCTTACAATGAGAAGAATATCATATTGAAATTAATGAATGAAGAGGAATACTTCATAGTGAATGAAATAAGAAGGTATTCGTGAGTCTCACTTTGAAGGTTGGTGAAGATAGTTTTTTTTTTCACAGAAGAATAGTCATCATCAACGTTTCCATCTCAAAAGATTCTAATTAGTCTTGAACCACTTATAAATATTTATTATTATTATAAGTAAAGAAACAAATTCAACTCTGTGAAACGCCAAACAGAAAAAGAGAAGAAAAGATTCGAGCAGCTTTTTTTCCTGCGACTATTCATCTGCTTTAAAATATAATTTGTAAATTTCAAGAAATACGATCTTTGTGAAATGTTTTGAACTTTGTGTTTCATTTTAAAAACTCCAACATCTCACATTTTATTCACTTAAGAGATTACAATCACAAAACAGATACCACAGGATTTTTATACTGAATGAGAACAAATACAAAATATAATTTTCATGAATTCTTTATCGTTTCATGGTGGTAATTTGGAAAAAAAATCTTCTGACGTTCCGAAGACAAAATTTCGTAATGAAAATTTGATAATAAATTAAATTTTATCGAGCACAAATAAATTTATAGTAAATGAAGTATTGAAAATTCCGAAGCTTTTCAGCTGATTATTCAGTTTTTATAATTTTTCACTCATTTCATAGTACAAAATTTCTTTCTGGCATTTTGTAAAAAAAACTTTAAACAATTAATCAGTGGAAAAATTTTAAAAAACTCATAAATCAATTTTCATGTTGCTAATAAATTATTCTGTCGTTGACGACTGGCTTAATAAACTATCAAAAAAAAATACTCTCAATAAGACTTCTATTTATTCATCCACCCATAAAAGTATAATCAAATAACCAGAAAAAAAATCATCATCACTATTTTATTTATTCATATAAAAATAAAAAAGATCAACATTCTCAATCATTACACAAAATTATTCAGCCAGTGAAGAAAAAACCCAAAATGATATTCGCTCAGTATAAAAAACGATCAATAATTTTCCCTTTCCCACAAATAAAAAATAAAACACTACACAAATTCATATAAAAATAACAAAAATCATAAGAATGAAAAATAATTGCATTGTCACAGCTGATAAATGAGAAGAAAAAAAATTGCATCTGACAAACTGCACACAGCGAAAAAACAAAAAGCGAAAAAACAAAATCAATTAACACCCAAAAAAACATTGATCACAAATATTTATTTAAAAAAGAATGTTCGAAAGCCAAAAAAAAAACCTTGCCATGAACATTTAGATATCAATAACAAAAAAAAAAGCACACAAAATAACAAATTTTTCAAAAACAAAAAGTCGATCATATATTGTGTACATGACTTTGTGTATTTTAATTTTTAAAAACTTTAGCCATTAGTAATTAATAATAAGAACAAAAAATAAGAACAAAAGAGACACACAAAAAACATGTAACAGTTGTATAACACACAAGTTTATATTACTTAATAAAATCTACGATGAAAAATGAAAAAAAAAACGAAGTAGAGTTGTATTATTTTTTCATTCTCAAGTATACCCTGCATTTTTATATAATTAACTGGATGCATCAAATACAAGAGTACAAAAATTCCTTCGTCTTTTGTTACATAGAAAGTAATTGAGAGGATTTTCTCAGGGACGAATTAATTGCACCTTAACAGAGAAAAACATCTCTGAACTTGCATTCACACAGACAAACACACACATATTGTTATACCATTGTACAAAGGGTTGTTATCACGTAGCATTACCTTAGGATGAAAGCTCTCCCTATTCCATACACAATGTCCTACCTACACTGTATAGGTATATAATTTATATAAGTTTGCATGTGAATGCTCGTGCACACCTGAATGTTTATGAATGTCAAGCTAAAAAAAAAAACCATATCTGCACACGTTTTTCATCCTTTCACAACACCTTTTTTTATCTTGTCTCATACTTAGACTAGAAAAACTAAAATACTCGACAAATATCGAAAAAAAGATAAAGATAACATGAAATGCATAAACCATTTTGTTTTTATCATATAGAAACTGAACATTATTATTTTGATTTATTTTTCAATTCGAATTTTACCTGTTTCATCAAGGACATTATTTAATGAGAGAATTATTAATTAGACAAAGATTAATAGGTATGAATTGTTATAAATGTGGAAGATGATAGAGCTTGCAGCAGAACTACTTTGATGACGAAAATTAATAATGAAAAAAGGTGACAACAATTAACAGAAACATCATGAGATTATCATAGAATATTTTCTATTTTTCTTTCACCTTTCTATTCCAATTCTGAATAATATTGTCAGTCATTTGTATGTAAATTATCGAAATTTCTACTTCAATTTTTAGTAAAATTGAACATTATAGACACTTAAATAATGTTGTAAAACACATTTAAATTGGATGCAAAGTCTATGCTATGTTGTTGTATCTTTGAATGTGCTAATGGATGTCGTTGAAAAATGTACAGCAATTCAATCATTTTAAAAATGATTATCCCTGACCCGTTGCAGCTGTGCTAAGTGAATTTGTCTGGAATTGTTCATGAACGTTGATGCATCGTAACTTTTATGGTTATGCTTCACTATCAACAGGATCCATCGATTGTTTCCAAGTGTAATTGAATTCATTCAACATTTTGATTATTTCTGCATTAAATAGTTCCATCTACTTCATGAAACGTAGAATCACTTTCAAAAGTATCAATGAAGCACTAGAAAGTTTATGAAGTTCTTCAGTCTTCATTGAAGACCAGAAGATTGTTTAGAATATTTATCAAATTCCATCACTTCACATAATCACATAATTATTGGACACCAACGAGAAATTATATTTAATGAAATCGTCAATTTTCAATCATTATTATTAATTAGAAGATTAATCAACCAGGTCACTGTGACATCGTTCAACTATTTTTCTTCGAATGTGGCGCAAGACATCTCGTAGCTAAAATGAAGAAACATATCCAACAATAAAAACATTTGAAAATGTTTTATAAGTTAATAATTCTTCAATAAACTGATCCAAATTTGTTCTTTCATCAAGAATTGAATTAGATAATTCAAAAATATGTTGAAAGCTCATTGGTAATTCTTCAAATTCCACATTTTCTTCACTAACTGAACTTAAATTCCAAAAATTTCAATAGATATAAACAAGTATCGCTTAAGTCAATCTAATTACACTACAAAAATTAACTAATATTTTTCTCTTACCTTCAAATCGTATCCCGAATTTCGTAAACAGCCTCACCTTTTGTGTTTCCATGTGGACCATAATTGCAAACAAGTTCAACACAACGATGACCAGCTTTAGTTACATATTTTATGCCACCACATCCTACATGAGTTGTATCACCCCAAACTAATTGTGTGTAGTGAGCAATTGGTGGTTCTTTTTGCCTGGCAAATTTTGAAATGATTTGGCGAGTACAATTCTTAACTTCCTCATACCAATCTCTCACTATTCCAATGAATTCCAAATTTGAACGACGAAAGTTACAGCGCAGACCAATATTCTGCCCAATCTCAGTTCCATCTATTTCATAATCCCATCAAACAGAAATTGAATCTAAGCTCACAAATCAATTAATCATCAACATTACTCACCAACATCTCTGCATTTGTCATGGTCCATTTTACATTGATTAGCCCATCGTTGTGCAATTGATGCAAGTTCATGACTCCATTTAAGAGGTCTGATGATACCTGCTGGCTGTTTACCATCCAGACCACGTAACTCTCTACCAGCTGCAACTGTAGCTCTTAACTTATTGTGACTCTGTAAAATTTGTTTCTTCTCAAAATCTCCAAGGAATTTTGATTTAGTTTTTCTGCAATCTGCCCCAAATGACTTCTACAAAAACATCGCGAATCAAAATTTTATGAATATGAAATATATTCACATGAGCAGACTTTCATTTATCATCATCAACAACTGGATACTTACACTGGAATATAAACACATTGTATGTTTATGATAACGGCGAGGATTGTTTGAATCACGACACGTGTTATATTTACATTGTTCATTGATGCATATTGTGATGTTGACGAGTAATATAATTAAAATATATTTAATTCGTGTCATGCTGATGTTGTGATCATCTAATGGCAGTTGGGAAGGAAATACAAAATTTGTTTGTTACTCAACGTAGAGTTAATTTGTCTGAATTATCAAATTTGTATAGATAAATTTTCCTACCTTATTCTCATTGACATAATTTAGCTTTGCTAATGGATAGTTATAACTCCAACTATTTAATTGAAACAATACCAACACATTTTCATTGATTTATGTTTTAGGTTTGTTCATGATGTATCTTTGATGAATATAATTTATGACTTCTATGATTTAACCAATTCAAACTTATTTATTCGCAGTCTTGACGCTCTTCTTTTAGAAAAATTATCAAGAATTGGATGTAGTTTCATTATTGATTTATTACTGATGTGATGTCGTTTAATTGCCAGCATTTCTATGTATCAAGTTGATAGAGACTGCGATGATGAGTTTTATTCTGATATAATGTTGATCAGTGTCTGAAAATTATGTGAAAATTTTGATATATCACATGAAACAAAAGAATAATTCATATTTCAATGAAAGAAGGTCAAAATTCAATTCTCAATAACTCTGTTGATAATTATTATGATTCTTGTGGTGAATAATTTTGAAAATGGAATTTTTTCCTACTTAAATCTGTTCATAGATGGAGAATTAATGAGAAATGTTGAATAAATGTTTTTGAATTACTTTGAAGAGAAGAAAAAAATAGGAAACAAGTTCACTGATTCACTATTGAAAAAGAGTTTGCGTCTTATTTAATTTAATTGTAAATAGATCTTGAAGTTTTTTGGTAAACAATTCATCGTACACAATTTTTCAATAAAGTGAGAGGTAAATCATTGAAATCAGAATTATAAGAAAATATAATTTGTCTTTTTACAATAAATATAAATAAAAATAATTGCGCATTGGTATTTTCTTATTGTGTTTCTTAATTTCGATATGAATTACCAATAATTGATTAATTAATAATTAACAATAACTAATTATCAACGAAGTAATCAAGAATGAATATTTCACCTTTTTTTATATAGAAACATGAGAATTCCGTCATTATTCCGATTGATATATCCGCCGGAAAAATAATTTAATTTGTGACAACTAAAACAACATTCGTGTCAATTAAATATTTCTTTTTTTTTCTCGATTTGTTGATATTGAATGAGCACATTAATAAATAAAATTCAACATTACAATAAGATAAACTTATCTTCAGATCCAGTGGAATTATAAAAATGTGAGAATATGTAAAATAAATTAGATCTTGACGTGTTTAAACTTGTCCTTATTTTCTACTAATTTTCACATCCACTAGTTCATACGTAGAATTACAGGTTTTAAGTATTCTCACGTCACTCGATGCCAACTATTTCACCTTGACGTTGATTAGTCGCGATTAAACGTCGTTAATTCAACTTACTGTTCGTAGTAGACAAAAGAGTTTCTTACGCTACGAGATTTTTTTTTGCACTGTTGAAATTCATTACCACACATTCGATTTGCGCATTAATATAGAGAGGGATTTCCCCCTTCGATCAAATCATTCTTAGACATCAAATATTTTATATTTTATCATTGCAGACATTCTTAATTGGCCCAATTACATTCACAATTGTCGAATACACTGAAGAATTTATTTGTTTATATAACTCCAACTATTTTCTTTATCTTTTATTCGATACTTCACACAATAATTTAATTTCGTAAATATTAAACATAAATTTTACACTCATATTTAATCTCTCAATAATACAATTTTGCAAATTAAATTCATCTTTGTTTTTGTTTAATATTCATCACACTCAAAATATGAAAATATATTTGAATTCCATGTTGACCAAAGAAAAAAAAATCCTATGAGATATTTCAATAAATTTAAATGAGTTTCAGCAATTTTTGAATAATATAAAATCAATACATCAAGAACAATCAATCGTTGAGCAATTCATTTGAGAATAATTAATAAAATTTCTAACAATGATAAATTTGTAAATGAATTAACCAAAAAAAATGTATAAATATCAATAAGATTATTTTTAACAGTTCAGTAAGTACATGACAATAATTTAAATTAGGTTGACAGCAAATAAAAAACTGTTTGTCGATTATGAGAAAAATTCTTGTTACAATATGAATGGATCAATGGTATTATCATGTTAATCAGGTCAATCATTTATGCAATACATGTTAGACGTTTTCTTTAATATCGTGGATATTTATGGATTCTTTATCGCATTCATCAGAAACAAATGTTTGTTGTCGAACAATGTCGAGAAATAGTAACAGGCGCAATTTTAAACTACCAAGTGAATTAAAATTGAAAAATTCACTGTGAAATCATCCATTCATACATCATATAATAAACAAATAATTGTTATAATAAAAACAACAAAAAAATCATCACAATTACAATATTCAAATATATAATCACAAAAAAGATACACAAGACGATGTATATTTTATACATATAAAATAATTTCAGCATTTCCTATTTGGCCATATCATAGAGAAGCCAATCCGATACCGGAGATCTCATTTGAGGTTTGAGCCATTAGTCGACATTATCTCTCTGTCTCCTTCCATTTACCCTTCGTTTCCAGTTTCTCTTTTCTGTGAAAATTTACACAAACGAGTGCAATGTGATGGAGGGAAGAGAAAAGCTCACACATAACGATCGCCCAAGGCGAGACCAAAAGCGTCAGGTTCTTGAAATATATCTTCATAGCCACACACATGTATATTATATGCGATAAGCAGAGTCCATGGGGAGGATTAGATATTTTGCCGTCGACCTTCCGTAGCCCTCAGGCTTTTTTGAGGGATTCATTCGCTCGTTATAGTTTCACCGTGCATGATATGAACGTTAATATGAAATCCAAATTGATCAAGATAATTCTATTGGCTGAACAAATTCACATTTAAATTCAAATAATTACTAATTATAATTAAATTGAATATTAAAAATAATAAAAGAACATTAAAACTGTCAAAATAAAAAAAAATTCTCTACATTCATGAACAATCTCTGATTTAAACTGACATTTTATTCGATTTCTTTCTGTAAATTTGAAAAGAAATTTTCACACAGAATTATTTCGATGTTTCATTTACAATTTCAATGATAAGAACAGACTTTGTATCTTAAATTGTAAATCAGTTATAGAATAAAAATTTATAAATAAATAAGCATAAAGAATTTTTTTTTTCAGTGAATTCAAAAATAATCAGATATATATTATGTATTTTAAGATAATTTGAAACTAATTGTGACGTGAGATAATGACAAGATACCTTTCAGACCCAACTCTACTCAGCGTGTGTTCTCCATAAACCCTCTTGGACACTGTAACATGGGATAGTAGTACTATCCAAGTTAAGCTCACAATTAGTCCCTACCCACACGTCACACATGTAGAAGGGTGACTTCATCGCTTAGCATATAATCCACTGGAACCAACCACGGTCTGGTACGTCATACTGTACATCTGACAGTTGGATCTCTTTGTCTTAACTCTTTATTTCTATGTTAGGTAAGTATAGCTTGATGTTGAATGATTTTATCTTCATATGTCATCTAACTTCTTAATTGTTGTTCATGTCATCCTAATTTTCATCATATTTTAGGTGAAAAAGCTTTTTGGATAGAGATTGAATGATGATGACTTTAATTAAAAAGACCTTCTACTGAGCTGAATAATTTTTTTTTGATTTTTAGAATCTACAAATTATTAATACTTGAAATAGTATCATTTGTTTATTGTCATTTTTGTATTAATTCACATCCAGTAATTACACTTAGCACAATATTGAAAAAGACTAATGTTTAATTTGATTGATAATATATAAAAGTTTTTTAGTGGTGGTTGAATTCATCTGCGTATTTGATCAATTTACATTTTCAAAACATTATTCCTATGTGTAACAGCACAACCAACATCAGACTTTTCGTCGTGAATTTAAATCTGTTTGGGGAGCCATTTAAAGTTCATTCTAATCCCTAGACCAGGTGAATTGAGTCTCACTAGTTTGGACTGCAATAGCATTTGCTTCTGTGATGGTCTAATTTATTCGACTATACTTTTTATATAAATTAGATTTGGAAGGACCAACTAAATTATACCCAGGCTTCGTAACAAACTAGTTGAAAAGTTTTTCATATGATAAAAAATGCAAAGATCATAATAATCAAAAACATTGAGAACATCACAATTTGGTCTGATGAAAATTATTGATATAGCATTTTCATACTTCGTCCTTAGGCACCAATGGAAAAATAGTTATCAAGGATTGTAACATCTGAAACGGTTAAAACAGAAAGCAAAATAAGGATGTGGAAATGCTCATGCATTTCTATTAAACATTGAAAATTTATGTGAACTGACGAGCTTATATTAACTCAACTGTAATATTCATGTGTTATTCAACAAATCTGTAGAGATTAGCTGGCATTACTCCTAAATATAGAAAATTAAATAGAAACAGTCTGGCAGTATGCACATTTTAGAAGGGTGGCTTTTTGAGAAACTAACTATCATCACAGCAATTTATATGGATTATTATCTGAGAGGGTAATTCACTCGGTCATCTCATCGTATGTTTAATCTACAACGAAGGGTTCACAACACATTATTTAACGGTCTAATTCTTGGGTCAAGACACTTAACTCCTTTACACCTAGAAGGGAAGTTTCGACTTATACGGTTGGGCTTATTTTACACCACTGGAATTGATATTATTTGCAAGAGTAATTGGCTCAAGCACTGTATTGAGTTAAAACTGTTGAAAAGCATTGTGACAAAATATTCAAAACCTCAATTTGGTAGTCACTTCGTTATTATGAAAAAGAAAGAGCTCATCAATTCAACAATTTTGATTATGTTGGAGAATAATTGGAATATTTAAAAAGTTAAAAGTCAACGTGTGTGCATTTGTTATAAAAAAAGATGAATATATTTCAATTTTATTATTTTTTGTAGCTCTCGAATTTTTATCTATGAATTTTATTCAAAGAAAGAGTTTGAACAATTCTTAGAACATCCAAATACATCTCAAATGCGATCATATAAATGTTTTGTATACAAAGATTGTTATATCCTTTACAAAGTTGGTATGAAATTGAGTCTCACCAATTTCAAGTTGTATTTACAACTGCTCAACTGTTGAAATACATTTCAGTATCTGTTTACTCTGTAATGACTTTGTTCGGTTACAATTGAAGAAGATAAAAGACGAAAAAAAAAGTAGAATTGAAAATAGAAGACGTGAAAATAAAAGTAGGAAAGAATATTTCTGTATATTCTGACTCTACATCCAACAGAATTGTATTATCATGCACTGCTTTGGATTCAGGTGGGAACCGAAAAAAAAAAAGAGATAAAAGTAGAACAGGAATTGTTAAAAGTATACACGCTTTCCAATTTTGTCTTTCTATCGAATTTCCACTTCTTTCTATGTCGTGATATCACAGCTTTTCCTTCTCTACATACAATTTCATACGTTTCATGTTTTCCAAATACAATCTCACGTGAACTCGCACATGCAACGAAAAGAGATTATAGAAGTAAAATGGAAGAAAAGAAAATGAATAGGAAAAAATAAAAAACATAATAGCACTTTTGTAGGTCAAGTATATATAGGAGCTTATACATTTTACGTGTATAATACGGCGTTCAAGAGCTCAGTGCAATCAAAGAATTCCAAAGACCCACTTATGTGAATATATATTTCATAGATGAGATCTACGAACGGTGCAGTGATAAATGACGTATTACACATTGATTTTTATCATTACAAATATAACTCGTTTGAATTTTGTACAGAATATTTATTTATTTATTTATCTTTTCTGTAATCAATACAAAGTTGTTATTTAAATGAAATAATTGTTGGAAAAATTTATTTACAATGTTTCTTCTGTATTGAATAGTCAGTTGGGTCTTCTGTTTCCTCTTCTGTCTCTTTTCGTAAGTACATTTGGCAAAATGTTCAATCGATGATCAATGAACATCGCGAATCTCGCGAAGTTTTGGTCCAACTTCTTTAAGTATTAAAATAAGATTTTCCAACGAATCACAACCAGAATAGTCATCAGCTCTCAATGTACGACTGTATGCCATTTTATACACATTCACAATATTTTCGAATCTGAAAAAAGATGGATAAATATAAACAAAATGGTTATAAAAATTAGCAATGAAAATTCGAGTTTGACTAGATAGAGCAATTTTTTTCGATTAAATTTACTTCCAAGACTTTAAGAAATGTTTCTCTGCTTTAGTATGATGACAAATTCGAGCACTTGTATTAAATTATACTAAAAAAATACTTTTTGTATTTTTTTCAACTTACTCTTTTTTATTATTGGCAGTATTAGTTTTAGACATGCAGAGCTTCGTTACAGATTTCAATATATATTGAAATCTTTGTTCTAACAGCGAAACAAGTTTATTTTCATCATCGGCACCTCGCTTATCACATTCATCAATCGTTTTGTCTTCAATTACCGACTCACTAGCATCTTTATCCACTTGTTTTTCACTTCTATGTTTTTCTGCGAGTACTTGTAACATTGGCAGACACTGAAGAATCAGCTCAACGCCATTCTGATAAGCTTTCAATTTGCCATTGAATGTCGTTGATGCTGTAAATTGAAAAATTTTTATTGTGCTGATCTAATGGAGAACAAGAATTTACTCCGACTTTATTTGCATTATTATTTCTGTTACTTACTTTGAGCTTGATGTTCAGTGAGCGCAACACGTTCAAGTTGTACTGTTAAAAATTCTATCGATTGTTCTAGCGTCATCAAAAGCTTTGCAGCTTTTTCATAATATAATTTGGACAATTGCAAGTTTGTTTTCCGTTTTGTGCATTCATTGTCAGGCTCAAGTTCACGGTAAGCATGGTGATACAATGATCCAAGTCTGTGTTGAATAGTTGCCGCGCGAAATTGATAAACAGGCTGCCTTGAACCGGATGTTTCTGTATCGCAATACTTCAATGCTTTTTGAAAAAGATCTACTACTTCTCGTTCCAATTCTTCTTCAGTCTACAAGCAAAAATTTCCAAATTAATATACGATAATATAATTCTATATTCAACACAATTATTCGTGGGGAACTCAATGAGGTTTGTGAACAATCTCTTCCTCTGATCACATCAGCGAACCTAAATACTCATTCTTTGAAATTTTACCTTATTGCCAGAGGTAGGAAAGTCTTGCAACAATGTTGCCATGGTATATAGTGTTGTAGAGAGATCCCAAGTAACGGTATCCCAAATGGACGGATTAGTTTTTCTATTTCCCAAAACTTGAAGCGCTTTCTGATAACTAATCAATGCTTTGTTATAAAAACTTCGTTCCTGAGACCGTTTTTTCGTGTTCATATGCGCACATAATCTCATTAAACGACCAGTATTCGAATGAAGCAGTGCGAGATTAGCTTCATCGCGTACGGTCTCAAAAGATTTCACACCAGCTTCTAAATGTGATAGTGAATTCGTTAGTAATTGAGTAACATCGGCTGATGACGTTTCAGTTGGTTTATTTGTCTCGTCTTGATGGTATTTTGTTGCTGCTTGATTCATATAAAGTACTCCGAGTTCATTATGAATATTTCCCAGTCGCCGTAATAAATTATTTTTGTCACTCTCTAACGGTTCAAGTAATAATGCTTCCTCATAATATTTGTGTGATGACACCAATGTTGCTTCAAGACTTTCGAGTGTTCCCGGAAGTAATCCTACATCACCTGGTAAGAACATTCATTATGCAATTTAGAATATTTTGTTTCAAAATATCCAGTTAATTTTTTATATTACTCATCTAGATTGATAGAATAATTCACAAATCATACTTACTCAGATCTAGAGACTCCATTCCCAATATTTCATCGATAATCTTCTGCTCAACTTCATTTTCACCATGATAAGCTTCTTTATGCATATCGATATTCCGCCAATCTTGTACAGTCATCAGACAACAATCACCAGCACGTCCCAATAAATAACTAATCAGTTTATTATTTCTCATTCCGCAAAAAATTTCCAAAATCTTCTGACATTTCAGCACTGCCAATATATATCTTAGCGAGCCACCATATCGTTGGTTTGATAATTCGAATTCAACCAGTACAGCAAATATCAATGATGCCTTCTCATATAATAAAGTTTTTAAATGCGATTCCCAACTTGAATTATCACTTTTTTTTGGTGCTTGCCATGTTGGCAGCGTATTATTTTTACTTTTACATAATAAGGCTTTTGGTGCTGTATCAAGTACTTCTTTACAACCGTTGCTGTTTTCTTTCGAGGCTTTCTCTCTTTTCATTTTTTTCTTACCACGCCTTTTACTAGGACTCACATTAGCATCGTTACAATTATTATCCGATTTTTTCAGTTGATCAAGGGATGTGTATGGCATTGGAATAGCTTCGAATGGCCGTGCCGTTTTCAGATTTTCGCCATTACAATCTTTGCCATTGCATTTGGTTCCTTCTTCATTGCTGGCACTTTCTGATTTTTTTTTCTCTTCATCTGCTTCATCGTCAATTGGAAAATATTTTAAACATTTCAAACCATTGGACACGTGCTCGAGCGCCGCACGACATCTTTCAGCGATTGTTCCGCTTATTGGTGGGGGTTTGTATTTTGATTCCTCCGGTTCGGATTCGTCTCTATTCTGTGCTAACGCCAAAGACATAATCGTTGCACTGACTGAATATGTGTCATCACTTGTTGAATTAATATTATCATTTTCATAATTATTTGTGCCACTATCACTCGTTGAATCTGCATCGTCGTCTGATTGATTCACCAAAATTGGTGATGATGGATCTGTATCCGCTGGTACGTAAAGATCTGACAGCATGTAGTGCGCTGACGTAACAATTTGCGGATATTTCTCACAATTCAATAATTGGACGCAGTTTTTCAATAGCATACGAATTGTGCCGTGATTGCCACGGTTGTCATGCGAATATTTCATATTTCTTGCCACACGATACAGTAACATTGCAACTGGTACAGTGAATGGGTTTTGTCCTTTGTCATCAGAAATATCACTGCAGAGTGAAGTCAAGTCGTATAATTTAACGACGTCATCGTCTTTCCCTGTGAAAAAAGAAAATGCAGCATTACGTAGTATCTACTTATTTTTATTAAAAAGAAAAAAAAACTGTTTGTTGGAGATAAAAATTGGGTTTTCATGAGGCAATGTTGAATTGTAGATGATTGATTATGAATTCAGTGATCTGAATACTTTGGAGAAAATCAGATATCCAATTAAATTCGCTCAAGTTGTCATAATAATAATAACAGTCGTAACAATATTTTCCTCACCTTTAAAAAGCCAATATGTATGTCCAGCTTTTGTCGCATTAGTTTTCAAAAAACTAAGAATATTTTGCGCCACATCACGAATTACTTTCGGATTGAATTTAGCATCATTTAAATTTGGCAAATCTTCAGTTTTGATTAATTCATATTTCTTGACAATTCCATCAAGGTGATAACACATGACAACTTCAGGCACGTTGCACATAAGATTGTCCAACCAATAATCAATGCCAGTCAAAACATTTATAGGCTTTTTCACATCACGCAAACGTAAACTAATACAAGGATGTGTTTTTCCTCCAAATATTGGCATATCAGTCCCAATTAACATTTGAATATTTTCAAAAGTCCAAACAACGTTTCGTGCAAAATTATGATTGTGATTAGGATCTGGTAATTTTTCTTCATTAGTTGGCTCTGGCAATTTTGGTTCAAGTTCATTTAATCGTAATGGTGGATTCTCATTCTTTTCAATTTGATTATCAGCAACAACTAACGAATGATAGAGAAACTTTGATACCAAATTTTTCTGCTGCAATGTATTACGGCTATTTGTTTTACTGAACAATCTCTTTTCTTTTTCACCATCATCATTACGATGAAGTATATGTTGATAAAAAAATTCTTTGAGCCATTCCCAATCACTTTCAGCTTGGCACAGTAAATACTTTTGTATATCAAAGTCATCAAGTAAAAGTGTATTCTCAATACGATGCACCATCATCGACACAACTTCATGACTGTACGGCATTTTCAACAATTTCTTAATGTTTTTAGCGTCTGATACAACATCAACTTCGCCAACACAATCAGGAAACATGTGTGCCATACGAAAACTCGTAAATCCAGTGCTATGTGACCATACACTTTGTAAACCATAACTTTCAGCTGAACTACTCAGCCAATTACTCGGTGGTAAATTCAAATTTGTATTACATTGCAATTGTGCAAATGTCGCAGGGCTTTGTACTGCTGAATATTTTACAACTGCAGTTGATTTAACAGGATTAACAGTTGATGATGATGATGATGATGAAGATAATGATGGAACTGCCGATGATGTGGCTGGTGATGTAACTGCTTTCGCCTGAAATGACAAACCATTTTAATATATTGCCAAATCGATCTTTTTTTTTTAGCTTCTTATCATTATCACATTCTTTTGTTTTTTTTTCTTCGTTTCACGAGTACAAATTTGTGAATTAATTCAGGTTATAAACGTTTTACAACTTACAGAGTTTATTTTACCGTCCGACATCATGGACATAATAATTTTATTTAATAAAACGTTATTTTATTTCTATTGAGAAATAAAAATGAATTCGTTCAAGCCTGGAGTGAATTATTATTGCGGAATGTTCGAGAAAAACAATTGATCTGAAAACACACAAACAATGAGTGATATAATGATGATAACATTGATGCAGGAATTTTTATTTCAGAGTTACCAATGATTTGGATGTGATGTACCGGCGCTCTGCATTGTTGAAGAGATAGTAGAGATGATCCCTTGTAGATGGCAGTGATCGTTGTTTCTTTTATTCAACCGATATAGCTGAGTTGAATTCAAAAGCGATAAAAGGACCGACAAGTTGAAGTGATGGAAAAAGCAAAGTATCAGAATAAGAAAGTACACACGAATGATTCTATGGGGACTCATTGTTGTTTTTCATACTGACTGTCTACAGTTGAATTCAATTTCACAACATCAGCTCGATTCAGAATATCACAACTCCATAAGGACATTCACATGAAATTGAATTCAATGGAAAGAATATTATGGAAGAATTATTCCAATTAATTCTGCTAAATGAAAGTAATGTTGCAAGCTAATATGATACGCATAGCCGTCATGAAATTGATTCCTTGAAGAGGTGGGTATTTCAAATATTTCAAGAATGAAGACAACTAATTATATTCATTTGCTGAATTGGATTTATTGCTACCTATTTGACATGGTCAAGTTTTTCGTCATTTCACACAAGTGAATGACCAAATTTTCATCTAATGAAAATACTAAAATTTACAATTGGAGAACTATCCAAAATTCCTCAGAAGCATAAAGTAACTTATACTACCATTGGCAATCTGTTAAAGAATAGAAACAATTTTTGATTAACCATCGTAAGTGTTTATGTAAATTCAGAGAAAGGTGATATTTACCATTGTTAACCGATTGAGATTAACTACAATCATACCATACACTGTGTATTCATATTCCTTCTGAGCTCGCATCATTATTATGAACAGGATGATTTTGTTCCTTTTATTCAAACCAGTCCACTGTGCCCAAGTACAAGCGTAGAACATTCGCATCGACTACAACAAATTATATTAATGTTATTGATTGGAATATATGAGCAATTATCAGATATATTATAAGCCATCATTTTTTCACTTACACTTTGAGTCAAAGTTTCAGCGTAGCCACAGTAAATAATAATTTGAAGAGCTAAAACGACCAGGTAAAACGCTGATTTCGATATTTCGCTCTTATTGCCTGTTGCGACTTGCTGTGGATGTTATATTTCTTTATATTACGCAAATTCATCCACTCATCATATTCGTAACACTATCAAATAAATTTTCTATTGAAATGCCATGCATTTACTGATGTTATTCTATGATCATGAATTGGCTGAGGGCGAAATATAATCCGAGAATTTGATTCAGATCCATTCACGGCAAGACACAATTGAATCAAACATACAACAGTGAATTCTTTATCATAATACCCAACCAAATTTAACATATCCATCAAACAACTAAAATAAGTAGTTTTAGTATTTTTTACCGCTTCCATAGCATAGAGACAGCAGCAAGTGTTGATAGCACTTGATAACACCGACAGAAATATTATTGGATTATAAAATTTTTCAATCAAATGACAATATCTGAAATATGAAGAAAAAAATATCACTACTCGTTCAATCATTTAAGTTGTAACACTCAACTTACTCAAACAATTGATCATGTCGTTTCGCAATATCTCGCAATCGATGAGTTATCGCATACTCATGTCCATCATTATCATCATCATCATCATTAGCAACATTTTCCAAGTTATAGGCTAGTATCTATCAAATATCATATTAGAGAAACTTTCGAAATTGTGGCAGTTAGATTAGGTATCGAATATATTACATTGAATTGAATAGAAACATGTGTCAGAAGTTGTGCAAACATAGAATCACTGGAAACCCAGAAGATACTTATAAAATGTATAACTATTTCTTCATAAATAATGAAAGTGAAGTATCCTCGCTTTGACTCAATTGTAAATGCATAATCATCAACAATTATAAATGTGGTGTAATCAAAAGATTCATTGAAGCTTCGATGTAACCGATGATCGACAAGTAATCTAAAAAATAAATATATAACAATGGTGAATGTATCACCGATTTCACGTTTAAGTGAACAAATTTACATGTATGGTCGCAAAATGTAGCTGCTGCAAAGGGCAATGATGGTAAAACTGTAGATTCTCGTCGTACGTTTGACTTTGTTGGCTGCTTCTAAATGTTCAGGTGCCAAACAATTATTTGAAATAGCCGTACTCCAGAGAGTTGACAATTGATATAAAATTTTGTGGAGTGTTTGCTGATGAGTGAACCATCTTAATCCCTGGAATCAAATAATTAAGGTGATACACTAGATGTTTATTGCTAAACATTTGTTAATCTTTTTACAGGATATATTTGTCCTACCCTTAGCGCGCATAATAGTTGTGTAGCCATATTCAATGAAGTTGCCAGAATAGCTGAGATTTCATTTTTTCCATAAACTATTTTGTGCGTCAAACAACACGATGAAGAAACTATAGTCATTGCACCGATGACAATAAAAGCACCTTGCCACCAATTCGAGTTGAATTCATCGTTCGTAAAAACTGTGTTGAATGACGTTAATCCTATAAACTTCAATATTCCTACTTCTAGTCGAAAAAAATACGACAATGGAGGTGTTTTGGTCTCGTCGATATTTGTCATCACTTTTTCCTTTGTCACAAACTCGCAGCATAAAAGTTTATGGAAACTTCGCAAATAATTTGCTATAAGTCCAGTTTATTCGTGGGAGTGATGGTAGAATTATATTGCGTGCGGATGATTGGACTTGTTTGTTTCATATGGGACAGAACTGAGAGTTGAATAAATTACGAGTCTACTTTGGTAATTGAAGAGAGAAACTGGAACTAGTGAACGTATGTCGTATCACGCATAAACTTCTATTTAGAGTGTATTGATATATGAGTTTTTCATGAGAAAGTGAAGAGAAAAAAGTTTGAACATAGAAGTAAAGGATAGAAGTGAGCAGCTCTTACTTTTCCGATACTTTGCTATGACGGTACAATTGTGCTATAGACTCAAGTTGGACTAAAAGAGTCCAGGCTGCACTTGTATGAACAGAGCTTTTCAGTACTTACCCAATTTTTCATCGAGATGGATCATCAAATTGTATACCAAGCCACGCAAATACGAATCAAGCTTTGGATCGAAACATCACAAATATTTCTAATTTTTGATGCACTTCTCTCTTTCTCAAAATCTGTAAGGTACAACGATTTCACGAGTGTCAATTATTTGTCGTGTAAATTTTTCTCACGAAAATTATTGATTTAGTTCAACTATTCATCGTTGATCGGCACGAGCAAACAAAGTTCATTTTGGATCCGTTTCATAAACTGAGTTTTATCTTCATCGATTCATTGATATCAAACCTAAAACGATGGGTTTTAAATTTATTTCACAACAAAATATTATTGTGATTCATACCAACATTGCTCAGAATCTTTCTAGCATTCTCGTATATTATGTTCATACGCTCCAAACATAACGCGCTGGAATTATAGACTCTACCAGTTACATGTATTCTAATCATTCATCTAATTAGTTCATTATCAACTCTTTTTCTCAGGATAATATTTATTCACTTACACACTTCCAGGTGCTCCGAATGTGGGTCAACCAGTTAAATCGATAGAGACAGAGGACTCATTTCTTGCTTTCCCATTTTTATGCGTCCACAAACGTCATTCGATGATAATTTTCTCAATGTTCCCATATACAAAAGAACAAATACACATGTGTAAATGAATGAACTGGTTTTTTTTTGTTGGTATCAATAAAATACGCAGGCTTACAAAAAAAATTGATAGTCTTCCTATGTATGATTGCGGTCAATATAAACCAATTGTGTACATTGCGACGTCAGTAATATTGTTGGCATTGAAGTATAACCGATGCAACATCACTAGTTGTCTATTCATCAAACGAAAGAGGACAATTACTATGCAAACAGCTTTTTTTTATTACCACGGTAAACCTATTTAAAACTCTCGAATTGATGATTGACTTCTAGTCAGATTGAAGAAGAGAACAGAGCTTCATCAGTCTCTTAATTTTACGTTACATTATCGCGATTTTGATCAACAATGAAATGTCTTCATGTATTATTTTTTCTTCTCAACTTTCTATCAACACAAACTGTTCATTTAGATCGTAGCAATTATTGTGCATGGAATTTCATGGACAGATGTGAAACAGAAATATCAAAATTAAATTACACAGCAATAATACAAAATGATTTCTTACCAGTGAAGATTAGTGACATTGCAATTGATGAAACAAGAGATGATCAGTGGTATCTCAAAATCCCTTTGTTACCTGTATTGTTTGCTACTTCGCCTACACTGCCACAAGGAAAATGCAAGTGGCAAGTTCACAGATACCTCGAGGAACTGAGCAATGGAACTTTATGGGCTGTTCGAAGTAAGATCGTTACTTTCAATGTTTTGATTCCTTTCTTATCATTAGGCTCGTTCCGATTCAGTTGGAGAGAATTTTATTTTATAATTCTCTATTATAGTGTTCGACTCGTCAACGAAATATCCAGAAGGAATAATAGCTGGCCACACACGGCATCATGGAAATTTCGATGAATGCTATCAAATTGGGTATCCAACTAATAAAAATTCAGCAATGATTGGTGGTAAATATTGTTTAGTAAAGATTACCTATCGAAATATAGAAGCTTCAAACGATCACGTTGGACCTTTCACATTCGACTTCAAGCCAGATGATTCAGTATGGGAAGCAGTCAAGGTAGGAACAACTTACCAGTCATTCTTGTACATCAACCGTTCATCATGAACCAAAGATGATCAATTGACAGATTTGATACGTCGAATTGTGAAACTGAAATAACTAAATTCATGTTTTTCAATGTAGGAAACCAAAGACTTTCGACGTATAAAACGGAATTTATTAGAATACGCTCTTTGCGTTCCTGATGCCTGCAGTGGTTCTGATATTGAAAAAGCTTTGGACGAACCATTAAGAGAAATTGGAATAGAGCAACGAATTATTATAAAAGTTGAAGTCAATAGCAATTGTCAGACACGAAAGGACACATTTGAATTTTCAACATGGGCGAAAATATATAGGTTATTAATATTGCATCAAATACCTGATTTGCTTCAAATCAGCTGACAGTTTTGATGTTATTTGTATCTTTCATACTTTTCAGTTGTATAATCCTAGGACTTGTGCTATTGGTGGGATTGAGTACTTGGTATGATGCAGTGTCAAACAATGTTGCAGAAAAAGGATCTGAATCCTTATCAAAAGAAATTCTTCTCTGCTTTTCCATCAAACGCAATTTTTTGAGCATCACAACAATTTCTTACAGTCATCCAGGATTGGATATCATTCATTTTCTCCGATTCTTCGCAATGTGCGTTGCTATATTTTACCATAGAATGCTGCAATATTTCACAAATCCTACAATCAATTCAGAATATTTAGAATATGTAAGTGAACAAAGTGAATTTAAGGAGTCGAAACTGGTTTACAATAATTGTCCAAATTTTACTGAATATTTTCCACGTCGACAACGATTGATGAGCTTCCTTAAATCATGAAAAATTCTATGTAAACCAGATTCACCCTCACCGTGCATTTTATTAATATGTAATTATATAAAACGTTAGACTTAATTATATTCTTCTATGTAATTTTACAGAGTTATACATTACCATTCGTACTAGTTCTGATGAATGCCGTGATATTCATCGAATTCTTTTTGTCTGTTGGAGGAATATTACGAGCTTACAACTTGCTGCGTGAATTGGATGAAAAGAAGAATATGAATTTTTTTGCAACGGTCTTATCACGATATCTCAGGTTGTTCAAGTGATAAATCATTTCAGTAATAAACTCCGTCAATATTTTAATACAAACAATCTTTGGCCATAGATTCACGCCATTGTACTTTGTTGTTATCGTCTTCATAGCATTAATATTACCACATCTTGGTTCTGGTCCATATTGGGACACTAAAATTGGCCTCGACTCAAGAAGTTGTGTAGAAAACTGGTGGACCAATATTTTATACATCAATAACTATGTCAATCCTGAAAAACTTGTGCGTAATACAAACTTTAATGAAACATGAAAAATCATCGTTTGACTAAAAGCAAAAGATAGTATACTCAGGCCATTTATATTTTTCTATCTCATTGTATTTTTCTTTTCTGTCTTTTGTATATTAGTCATACATTGTATAAAGTTACCAAAAAATAGCAACAACTTTCAATTGAACAGTAATTTTTTGCAATGTTGCAGTGTATGTTTCAATCTTGGTACATTACCGTGGACTTTCATCTACATATTATATCATCATTTGTTATTTATTCATTCTGGAAAATGCCACGAAAAATTGGATATCCGTTCTTAATCACAATCATAATCAGTGTATGCGTAGTTCAATTTTACTTTTCATACATCTACAATGTCCAACCAATGTTGATACTGACACATCCCAAGTAAGAGTCACTTTCAAATAATATTCAGATACAATAATCATTAGAAACAAAAAAAAATGAATAATTATTGTTATTTGTTTTCATTCAGTATGAATGAATTGAAAGAGGATCTTTACTTCACGAGTTACTACATAAAAACACATGAACACCTCAATACATATTTCATTGGAGTTCTTGGCGGTGCAATTATTCATGATCAAAGGCTTTCACCGTGGAGTATTTCAGGAGTAAGTACAATCATTAAGAACTTATTGATTAAATTTTCTAATTCTGCTTTAATTTTCAAATTGTTAGAGTTTGATTTTGTCACATGCAGAATATCTACGATAAAATAATTTTTTTCTTGTTACGTTCACCACCTGCTAAAACTATTGTTAATATTTATAAAAATCTTAACAATTGCATAAACTGCTATCAATTTTGACCATCAATTGCAAATTATAATGTTATATTTTATGATATTCTCACCAATTGTATAGTCCATTTGTGTTTATTACAGCCTTGGAAGCATTTTCCATTCAAGATCATTGCTTCGATCGTTGGCTTCACATCATTATTCATGGGAATCAAATTTCACAATCCAAATGAGATCCCAACACCTTTGGAGAGTGCATTTTATAGTATCTTTAGCAAACTTGTTGTTGCGATGATCACAGTTGCTACTGTTATTTATATGTCTGTAACTGATGAATCAGGTATGATTGATCTATGTTCCAAATCCATTCACAATGATGAATTATTTAGCTTTTGTATTAGGTGAGATTTACGTCTTTTTTTCCGAATCATCAGTCAATTGTAAACGACTTGTGTGATCTATTAGTTTAAAAATGCACGAACCCACAAAAGCAGGACTTTATACTGATGACTTCCAGGATATCATGCTTGAAATAATATTCAAATAAAATATTAACCAGTAACGATTCTTGAATACTACTTGAAAATAACATTTCGAATTAAATTCAACTCGATCAATTATACAATTACAAATATATTTAGATGAATATCTTGGATAGTCATCATATAGTTCATTCTTCACATATAAAACTGAACAAATAGTTTGACATGTCATGAAATATTTTACAGAATTCTTCCACAAAGTTTTCAAGCCACGGTGGGTGCAGCCCCTTGCTAAATTAACATATGGTGCATATCTCATACATAGTATTCATCAGAGTTACGACATTGGAGTTGCAAGAAATGCTAGAACATTTTCAATACATAATGCAGTAAGTTGAGTAACTACGACACCTATAAATATTTATTGAAAGAAAAAAAATATATTCGATTCAAAGTTCATGTCTGTAACAGAAAATCGAAAAAGAAAACTTCTCTGACTCAAGTATAAATTCCGAGATTATTCTTTAGATGAACAGTATGATAATGTCTGGTAGAAATGTTCATTTTCCATAAAAAAAAACGAACAAAGTCCAGACAAGGGAAATAAACAGTAGAGATTGATGCTAGCTCATAATAACTGAATGCCATGATGCTCTTTACTTTTTGTGTCATGATTAATACGTACCCAAAGTGTTAAACATAAAATAGTTGGTGGAATTTATTTCAGGTCCGAGATATCTTGGTAGATATCGTATTCTCCTTCTTTCTAGCTTTTATTCTATCGCTTCTGATAGAAGAACCATTCCGTAAAATAGAGAAACGTCTAATCAGCAAAAAACGACATAAGCACGAGTGAGTAATCTGATAAAGTAAAATAAATCATATTTTTTATTGATGATTCATTTGATTATTCGCAGATCTCGTGACGGAATGAGCCTCATGTCAAAGAAAGAATCAACGTGACATATATGAATCTATAAATAAATAAATAAATAAATAAAAATAAATTAATTCATTTGCTCTGCTTTTTTCTTCAATGTTTTTCAGGCTTCTCATATTCCAGAATCCTAATTAGGTTAACTTGATCCTGTCGTGAAGAGGAAACTTCTTTTTTCAATATGTAAAAAAGTATCAACGTCGCATCGACCCAGATCACTGAATCCAAGTAGCATTCACACGTTCTGTTGATTTTCCATCGTTCCATACATTTTGCTAATAAAGAAAGAACAATGGCGTCGACTTTACCTCGCAAATCCCCTCGGGTCAGACCTGTCGGATAAACAAAAGAAATTATTTTCGTAACAATTAATTTAGAATCAGAGATGGACATTTTCATAAGTACGAATATCTCCAAAAATTAATTTTTATGTAAAACACTTGGTTCGACTATTTTCATCGACATCAGTACAGAATTTAATTATAGCCAGGTAACATCATGTATGAATATTATTGTCGTCAGCTCAGGTTGTTTCTTCCCAGAAATAGGACTCGCGCAGTTAGTCAAAGTCATCACATCATAAACAACAATGGCTTTCATGCCTTAATTAAATCTCATATCGAATATAGTCTGATGAAGTTTAGATGTTACAAAGCTCACATAACCTGTTAACATACAAAAAATAGAGACAGAATATTTAATTACGTCTTTGTATATCAAATATTCTATCACAAATATGTAAAATTATATCCAATTTGGTTCAAAAGTTGTTTTGTTATTCTGCATTTGGCGCCAGAAAAATGATCGTCACCAGTATCGCCATCTTTAATTCATTTTACCGTCGAATTGCCAGAATATTTCGTGACGTGGCCGACACATCAACCGGCTGTTGACGTAAAATGCCTGTTTATACTCACATTTAGATCCCATTCTGAATAACAGCTTTCGAGTGAACAACGAAGCAGGCATCATTGAAATTTTATACATCATTACAATCACATGAACGTAAATTGATTCTTCTAACTTAGAAGTTGACTAAAATTTCCTACAGATTCTCAATAAAGTATTTTCAAAATGCAGTACTTTTCTATTATCAGTGTTATTCTCGCATCAATATACGGGATTTCAGGTGAAATATGTGAAGAACCTGAAGTCGTTTCTACAGCATATGTAACAGAGGATGTAACAATTTTGACAAATGTTGCATTTACAACTCAATTTAAATTAAGTTGTCGGAATGGAGCTAACAATATTGCTCTTTATGCTGAATGTGAAGGAAAATCCTTGCTCGCAGTGAGACTCAGTCCTGACAATAAATATCAGGTAGAAGTTTAATTAATGAGTATTTTTGTTTGAATGTAGACAGAATTTAATGGGAAAATTTATCAATAGGATGAAGAAAATTTGGAAATTGTTAGATAAAGAAATATGTTATTTTTTGTTGGTTATGTTAGAGGTATTGAATTCAACTAAACATACAGAAGGAATTGATAATTATGTGGGATAATTTCTGTTGCTCTTTAGTTGCCTATTGATATATTTTATGTGGTTTTCTATAATATTGAATTGATGTGAAATGATTTATGCAAAGGATTTTAATGTTTGTACTTTTTTCTTGAAGGTTTCATGGACTGAAGACATCAAGAAAGCACGTTCAGGTGATTATCACGTAAAACTTTACGATGAAGAAGGTTACGCTGCAATCCGGAAGGCAAACAGAAATGGTGAAGATCATGAATCAGTTAAACCTTTGGCTGTTGTTACGTTGAATAATCCTGGTGCATACCAAGGCCCATGGATAAATTCAGAATTGCTCGCAGTATTTTTGGCGGCACTTGTTTCGTATACAGCGTTTTCAGCTAAGTCAAAGCTTCTGGCTTGAAAAGACTAAATTCTGGATTATTTTAAGTATGAAACAAATTATTTATATGATACAATATTAAATTTCTTGTATATTTTGTCATTTGTGCAAAGAATGTGGCGAAAATAATGATTTCAGAGTTGTTAATCGATTATTTATTTTGTCTGCTCTCTTCTTGTTTTGTTTAGACTATAAAATTGGAACTGAAAAGTCACAAGCCCAACTCAATTTTCGAATTTTATCCTGAAATCGTTTTCAATTTTACAAATTGAGTATTTTCTCATGGAATTGTTAAGATTGATAGGATATAAATCTGGCTCCATGGAATAATATGTTTTAAGATTGACCAACAGATCTGATTTCATAATCAATTCGTTATAACATCAGTATCATTGGTTTTTTTCCAACTGAAAATGCGAAAGCTTCTCTAGTTGTTTATATCCATGCTGTTATTCGTAATTAGAATGGAAGGCAAAGATTTCCTTTGTTATTGAATATCATCCGCTCTTATTTTTGCTTGTGTTCATTTTTATTATCGTTTGAGATTAAATTATACATAAATGGTATCACAAATTTGGAACTGAAAATGATTTTAATAAATTTCCAATGGCGCTGGATTACCAAATAAAAATTCCCACGAATGAGGATATTTGACAACAACTTTTCCGCCAGAATCAGTTATACCACACGGTAACCATTTATCTAAATAAGTTGTTAATGCAACAGCATCAGGAACATTATCACCTTCAGAACAGAATTTCAAAATGATTCCCGTAGGAATTTCATTGATGGTCAAATAATAATAAAGTTTCATGGCAAATCCACCACCAGGAATTTCAAGACAATCCGAATCGTCGAATGGATTTTTCGTCGGTTCCAATTTAATCCAATTTAATTCTTCGAATTGTTTTCCATACTTTTTTTCAATACTTGGTGATGTTAAATATCTCAATGGTTCACTCCTCAATTGCGCATCAGTTCTAGTGTGTGCCCATCCGCTTGTTAAAATGATAACCTGGAAAAAAAACAATGCTTGACAATAATTGTAAGAAAAAAATTGAACTACTTCACGATGGACCCATGTCCATCCATCTACAGCCATACGATCCTAACAACCAGCTCTAAATCGAGATAATCTTGGAATAATTTACTTCCACAGCTATCTTTTCCTCGTGCTATTGTGCAGTACTATTTGCTATTGTCAAATCAATTTTTTTTAGACGTATACAGGACGAACAACTCGGATTAGGTCATGAAAAAATGAATAAATCAATGTGGTGTTCATTTCATCATCAAAAAACTGAAGTATCCTCTGAGCTCTTCAAATACCTCTCAACACTAACCAAATGCCTACAGTTTTTTCACTTCGCAAAAAAATATAAAAGAAATACAGGTCAAATCGCAACAAAAAACACCAAAACATCGAACTGCTCTTCAATTTCTCCAACGTCATGTCGAATTTCTGAAACCTAAATCTAAATCGAATTTTCAATTACTTCCACCAAATGAGTTTACCTTGGAAATCTTCTGATTTAGGATAAATTCTTTCAAGTCATTGAAAAATTTCTGGAGACTTTTCACTGACGGTGATCTTATTTGGATAGCGATTATTTTCTTCTCAGCGCTATAATAAACATCCGTGGCAGTGCACAATTCAGTTGAATCCTTTTCATAAGGATCTGCACCAAGAATAGGAATAAAACATGAACTTATGATGTGTCCTATTTTTTTCATTTTTGTACTCATTATAAGCAGATCAACAGCAAGTTGTCCAACATTCCCCACTGCCACTGCAGGAATGATTAGTGTACATCCCGATAAATCAATTTTTTCAAGTAATTTAATCATAGTTGAAGCAATTTCAGATATTTATTGAACAAACTTTGTGTATTACTTTGAGATACACAAATATCAATTAATCACAACACACAACTATGATTGCGCAGTTTTCATCAGTTGAATTTTCGTATGTATATATACACACGGGAATGTTTTTTTTATGCAATAGTATTAATTGGAGGTTATGTGAGTTATGAAAACTGCATCGGTAAATCAGTTGATTTTTCATCAGATTTTAGCGGGCGTTCACAAAAAGTGTTGATGAACAGATGCAACAAAGTTCTTTCGTTTGGAACAATTTCAATGGATTTTCAGGTCGTTATGCTGATCAATATGAGAGAGAAAAATGATTTTTGATGAAGGAGCCATTTCTTCACCTGAAATATAAAATATGCTTCTGAATTTCAGAAGAATTTGAAAAGAATTGTTCTTAATTTTATCCAATGATTATACTCTCTACAATTGAGGTTATGGCTCTTCGATTTTTATCATGAATAAATAACATCGCATTTATAGAGCATCTGAAATAATTTTCATTGAAAATCTCATTTTTATAATAACGAATTCAATCTTGATGAGTGGGTTTATGACCAAGTAGAAAACTTCCTCTCCATATTTAAAATCTCAGTAGAAAGTCATATAAGATCGCTTCATGATGAAATTATAATAAGATATAAAATTAATTGGCCAAGAGAAAGCACCTCTACATAAAAGCATTAGTGATGGATTATCAATTTTAAACAAGAATGAAATTGAAAATGGCGCTATAAATTGTGTACCGATTGTGTCATTTCGACCAGGCACACACAGCCAATCATTTCCCATTTTCGCATACGATTGGTCACAACATTTCTTCCAACGAGAAAATAATTAGTTCCGTATTATTCTCTCTTTTATTAACGGCGTTATGCGACGCTTCCAATTTTGCGCATGTTGGAGCTGCGCCACATCTTTGTGATAACACTAAACTGAAACAGAGGTTATGTTTCCCCATTGCGTCTCTCCACTCAAATGTAAACAAGCGTCTCTAGATTGTGAATCGTTTCAATGAATTATTGTAAAAAAGACGAAAAAGTGAGAAAAATACTCTCAAGTTAAAGTTCATCATCCGAAAATGAATTATCATTTTCAATAGAACGTGAAATCAAGCGAATTTTATTTCACAACGTCTGAAGGATACATTTTTGTATTCCCTTGCGCTTGGCGTCGTTCACATCTAATCATGACAATATTACATTCAATACAAGGCAAGATATTTACATAAATTTAACGAACATTCTGTTACAATGTGAAAAATAATATCAACTAACATTATCATTTATAGATAGATAGCAAGAGTTGATATAAACGGAGGAAAGAAGAAAAAAATTGTACGCCATGGAGGATAATGCTGACACGGATTGCAGTAAAATAAATCGATATGTTCGTAAACATCAATCAACATCAACGTTTACTGATAATATATATTCACAATGTCAGCCACTAACATCATCATCAGTTGATCCGCTGCCATCATCATTCCGATGCGCTGCGCAATGTCCAGGTGCAACAGGCGGATCGATAAGACTGAGTGGACAGTCACTTTCTGCTCAAGTGCGTGAATACTATCATAAGTATTCTCGAGGCTCGAATTTAGAGCAGTATTTTTCATTGCCTGGTTCAAGTTTCGAGGGTTATGCTTATGAATGGCGCAGCCAAACATCGAATGCGCTTGCCGCTGGTGAGCCATTTATTCCAACGAATATTGAGAAAAAAACGACAGAAATTTCACGTGGAAGACGCAAATGGGATAGACCAGGGGATATTATTGGGCAATCATCATCAATGGTTGCCAATTCACAGATGTTACATCATCCTCTTCCTAATCAGCGATTAACAACCGAGATGCGATTATCATCACCCGAAGAAATCAATAAATTTCCAGGCGTTTCAGAATCGAATGAATCACAAAAAGCGAAGAATAATTCGCCAACATCGAGCGTCGCATCAAATCGTCCACTCGAATGGGATAACGGTGCTGATCTTGGTTATGACAATATGTCATGCGATCTGCCATTGCGTGACGATTGTTCGTCTTTACTACGTTTGGATCCCGAAGGTCGTACCTGTCCAAACATAGATGCGGCTAGCAGCGGTGGCGGCAGTGCAGCTGGAAGCATTCAAATGAGCAGATCACAATCGTTGAATCTACGACGTACATCGAAACCTGATGCACATTCAACACAAGCAATTGGTGATGAAACAATTGAAATCAACGATGATATTCAGGTTACGCCAATAATTAAAAATCATTTACCTGGAGTTATTACAGGACACGTTACTACGAACGATATGAAATCATTGAATGGCATACGGAATTCAGGAACTTCAGTGAATAATATAGAAACGAAATCATCAATCAATTATGCCAATACACCAAAGTCTTCATTTCCTATAAAGTCGAATAATCACAAATTTTCGTTTAAACCACAATCTAACGATGATATTGATTCAGATTATTCGTTGAAAAAAAGTGCATCAATGAACGTTTTAGCAATGCCATTTTCAATTGTACCATTAACAATGCGTAGTCAGAGTGAATTCAATTTACATGCGTTTAATAATATAAAAGAAAGTGGTGCACATCATCCAACCAACTTTTATTCAACATCATCAATAACAACTATTGTCACTAAACCATTAACTTGTGACAAAGATATACAGACAAATATAAGCGTCAATATTCAATCGAAAGAAATCGAAGATTCAGAGTTGGTTGACAATATTGGAGGAACGAATAATAATGATAATAATAATAATAATGATAATAATGATAATAATAACGATGATGATGATAACAATGAAACATTAAAATGTGGTAAAATTGATAACGGCGAGATGAGCGAACACGCGGAACGTGATCCCGTATTACCGAAAAGAATAAATAGTGCATCACAAAAGAGAACAGCAAATACACAAACCAATTCAAATTTGGAGAATGAAAATAATATAGAAAATATTTCCCAATTGCGTGACGGTAGTGGCCAGTCATCCAGTGAATATGAAACTGATGATGGTGGTCGTGCATCGAACAGCTTTGAATATTTTCCAGGTGATATTTATCAAAACACATCACGAAATGACAATGATGGTGAGAGTACGAGTCGTGTGTCGTCATCAATGAGAACAAATTTGTCACATTCAACAATGCCAAACACGAGTTCAAGTTTTGATGAGAAACTTTGGGGTAATTCTGACAATCTATTGCGTGATCTTGAACGTAGTCTTCATGTGTTAAAAAGTCTCGTTGACGCAAATAAATGTGATAAACAAGTTAAAAAACGTCTAATTCATCATGTGATAAAACGTTTGGTGAATGCAAAATATACGGATGATAAAATTGAACACGATTTGGCTGATAATGTTCCTTGGAATCCAGATGATACAAGAACTAAAGTTTATCGTACGGAAATAATTCAAGCATTAGCTGGTAAACACAAAAAACAACAGCATCATAATAAAACTGACAATACAGATGATGAAGTAGAAGATGTGGAGGAAGCAGAACAATGGAAAGTAACGCGAATAAGATCGTCATCATGTGGTAAACGTACGCAAACTAATTGTAGAGAACGTAGGAAAATAATTGATTTGGTAATGAGTACAGAAAACTCAGATATTTTTGAAGAACGAAATTCAGATAAAACTGATGCTATGCAAGACGGTAGAAAAGCACGAATGGGTTTGAGAAATGATGAAAGACGTCGTCATCAGCATCATCATTTTCATAAACAACAACATCAACAGCATCGAGAGAAAATTATGGTAGGGACATCAGATAAAAGTGAAAGCTCAGAATGTTTTCTTCCACAATCGCAGGGTCTAAATTACAAACCAGCTAAGACGATCAATACTAAACCAATAATTAAAACACCATCACCAAAATCACAAACGTCTTCAACGACACCAAATACAACAAGTTCACGTGATATTTCGTCGCAATGTGAAATTGATAACAAACGAAAACAACAAGGAAATGAAACGATTGATTGGCGATTGCCAATAACAATATCAGAACGCCGTTTTGATTATGATCGTTGTGCGTCTCGTTTGGGGACAGCAACTCGTCTAATTGATTATGTCGAAATGGAGAAAAAAAATCAACTTGTTTGGATAAATAGTGAAATTAATCATTTATCAAATTTAAAGAAGCTATTGGAAGAGCCAAAGAAGTATGAAAATAATACAAATAAACAATCTTCACCGCGTAAAACACTTCCGGATTCTGATAAAAGATCAACTAATTCAACTTCAACATCATATAATTCGCGAACAATAAATAAACAATGGTCATCGCACGGAAATATCGCTGAACGATGTGATAAACCTTGCAACACTGATATTGCAACAAAACCATTCGCAAAACGAAATAACTACACTCAAACAACCACCACAGATGTTAATAGTGAAATTGCTCATAACGATACAACAAACATAACACCTGCCACGGAAGTATCAGCGTGCAGCAATGCATCAAATGTACGTGATCAAGCATGCAGTCCAACAATAAAATCATTAAGAGGCCCTTCACCATGGTCGCCACGACGTTATTGTCGTGAACATGGCAATAAACGTAGCAATTGTCGTTGTCAACGCCCTAGTTCATTGTCACCACGACGCTGTCGTGATAAAGTATTAGATGAACGAAGGCCAACCGTCAGTCAACCAGCAATAAATTCTAGAAAAGATGCAAAGAATTTGTTGAATGATCAATGTAAATCTGAATTTATAGACAGCAATGGATATCAGAATGAATTTTGTTGTGGTAATTGTAAACGTCGTGGCTGTTGTTGTAGTAAAACGAATGACTCTTCAACATTTAGCAAAAATAATACTGAAGAATCGTCGAATGATTCAGTACAACGTGATAAATGCGATGAGACCAGAGGTCGAAGTAAAGACAAAAAGATAGATAAATCACAGGAAATAAAAAGTTGCCGTGTATGCGGAACAATATATCGTAATGATAATCGACAATGTCAATGTAAGCTCTCATATATGAAACCAATTGCTTATGAATTGTCATTTGAGGAGGCAGAAAAATTACCTATGTTAGACATTAAAAAAACACACGGTCAACCTTCAGCGGCAACAATAACATTGGCAACCCACGAATCACGTAAAACGTCCCTTTCCTCGTGTTCTTCCACACAGCCACAATTGAAGGTATGTCATTATTAATTTCCATTTAATATAACAGTCCAATATGAATAATTTTTTATTAACGTTATTCTAGGACTACTTGGCGAAAAATAAACCGGAATTTCTCGATAATGTTGAGATGCGGAAGCGTTATATGACAGAGATAGCACAGTTGCGACAACTGCGGAAAGAAAAACGGAGGCAATTGTTATCAATGGCACCACCAGATAGTTTTATCATGACACAAAAGACAATCAGACGTGCTGGTGAGTTGATACAAATTCATTGGGATGTATTTACAGTGAACGTTTGACTTCTGCCAGGTCATTTAATTTATTTCCTTCATTTGTCATTGGTCCGTAATGTAGGGAAACAAGATAAATTGAAAGAAAATAATATAATTGGAAGATATGTCAGCGGGGAGGTCTCATACAATTAATTGAGTGTGCCCAAAAAGAACCATTAGAGAAATCCAAATGGCATTGGAATCATAGGATTCTCTTGAAATCATGTAGAATACTTGAAATCACTTGTGATTGAAGATCATTTAATTAGTCATTTGGATGTTTATGTCTGAGACAATGAAACTCATAAATAATATATTTTATGTGTGGAATTTCACAAATAACATACAAGAAAATGAAAATTTGTTTTTCTGATTTGAAATCACACAAATGTGGTCACAATTTTTATTCAACAGTTGGTGGGATTCATTCCCATCCAATCCCAAGATGTAAAGTCGTTTGTCTGGATACGATTATACAAAATATCCTTATTTATTATCAGGAAGCTTGTCTGATCTTGTTTTTATTTCACATGCAATATTACGAGCCAAGATGAAGTATTAGTCGATTTCATTGATGGACATTCCGAATTTTCGGTTGAACATTCAGAGTATCTGTACATATACCAACATTATGTATTCATTTGATTTGTTGGTGATGTTTATGAGTCATCGATCACTGTAATGCATAGCCATTTATTTCTCGTTATTTTGAATTCTTGATTTCATGCATTTTAGACTTCGTCATATACTGTCAATATTTAATACAACATGAGTTTCTCATTTATTATTCTTTTTTTTTCAGTCAAAAGCCCACGAAAAATTAGCGATGATGAGATGAAGATACGTTTGCGAATGCGTTATTTACGGTTGAATGAAGTCAGAAATAAACGACGACAACGTGAAAAAGAAGAACAATCACGTCGGAATCATTTGATGGCAAAAATATTCTGCAAAAAATTGCAGCAAAAAGTGCTAGAAGGTCAAGTTGATGTGTCACAAAGTGTTAGCGTAATATCGAATCTCTAACAAACACGATTATTTATTAATATTATTCAGAATTTTAATATATAATATATATGTATATAGTTTCATTACCTGAGATAGAACAAAAGAAAAATACCACCGAAAAATTATCACTTCTCAAGAGAATTTTTTTTATATTATATTTGTGTTTGTGTGTTTAGTTTTGGTTTATTGTATAATCTCGAGTGTTTTCCATTCCAAATATGTTGGGACCATAGTTCAATAGACTGTAACAAATTCTTGCATCGTAATAGTTGAAAATGCAGGTAGAAATCATAGCAACATAATGTAGCCATTGATGAAGAGAATGTCTGTTGTGTTTTTTTGCTAGCATAGAAAATTTGATTTCTACTCTGTCATTAATTATTTTTCTTGCCTTTCAGAATTTTGATTCAACTACTAGATGATATTAACTTATTATCTTGCCAAATTGACAACCAACAAAATACATAGAAGTATTTCTTTTTTTTTTTACCTTAGCGAACAAAATTGCTCGGATACAAATAAAAGATGTTTTTCATCTTGTATTATTAGTGCTAGCGTCGTTTATAGAAAAATTATGTTATTAATTCGTCTAATATTGCAATAAGCTTTTTATATTGAAAATTTGTGTAATGTTAATTATCTCAAATAAATAAATCAATTATAGTGAATAATCCATCTTGACGTAATTGTAATCGAGAAATGGATGAGAACATTTCTCGCGGGGGGAAAGATTGATTACAATGCCACCATAATTCTAATAGAATTGAAAAATTACTGAAATCTCTACATGACAAAAGAAATCTTAAAATAAACACAATTCGCACCTAACAAATTACACATTCTTCATAATTCAAGGACTACTTTTTGATGTAATGAGCAGCTTCATAAACATTTTACAATATCATTTTTCATCCCTACGCATTCAAACTCACTTTGCAGCAACATGTTGACAAAAACATCTTTCCTTCGTATTTACGCGCCATTTTCATTTTTTTTTCTCGAACTCGCCGGTGGAAATAGCGTTGTTCCGGAAAACAAATTCAGCAGTGTTTGTGGTTTGGGTAATAAATTTAACATTCCTACGAGCAATATCGAGATAAAGCAACAATTATAGTTCATAATGAAATAATTTGGACGCTTTATTCTCTCCTTTAATTTGTATCTAATGACAAACTAGTTGTAATTGTTGTGCGAGTCACATAACCTTGAATACCGCAACCAACGCAATCATTGAATATAGGTTATGTTGTCTCTGTATCTTCAAATGAATAAAATATATAATCAAACCTATTGACTGATGAACAATATATTGATCGTTCAACAATATAATCGTGTGATATCGACATTAATTTGACAATAACATAGAGGTTAACATAACCTCATAACGGCGAAAAAACAACACAAAACAATGGCGGGACCGAAAGAAGCCGTTAATTGGTGTGAGCAATCTAACATGGATGCAGAAAATAACAGAGAGTCATCAATTGGAAGAAATAATGGCAATTGTTCACGAAAATTACAGAATAATTCGGAAAATAAAGGACGAACAGAAATGGCTCGTAAAAGATTACGCGATGAGAGTCCAGGATTAACAGATGATTCGCGAATGTTACGCAATCGAAAAAATAGCGAGTCGAGTACAAGTACTACGTCAAGTAATGATAAGAAGAAAATTGAATATGAGACTGATCCAGTTGTACTTGCACGACGTCAAAAAGAAATTGATTATGGAAAGAATACAATAGGATATGACCGATATATTCAAATGGTTCCAAAGTATGATTATTTTTATGAGTCGATTCGTTTGTTTCAACTTCTCAGTTAATTCCTCAATTTATTGTAATGTTGCGTTGTTTTCAATTTTATTTTCTATAGAGATCAAAGAACGAAAGATCATCCAAAAACACCACCAAAGTTCGCCAAATACAGCAGGCGAGGATGGGACGGTATGGTGAAATTGTGGCGTAAACAATTGCACAATTGGGATCCACCTGATGAAGATAAGGAGGATAGCGAAGCAATTGATACAGATAATGATGAAAATGGTGATCGCAAAAATGATGAGGAGATTGGCGAAATAAAAAATAGAGTAAATGCGAAAAGCGAGACGGATGATGAGAACAAAGTATGATTTCAGTTGAACTTTTATTTTACTTGCGCTCATTTAGATTCTTTTCCTTTCTATCATAGATAGATTTAAGTTCGTACGTTTGTTAAGAATAAGGAAAAAAGAACAAGACAAAATACAAAATGGAATATTTAATTAACATTGTTTTCATTTTTTCGTTTTCACACAGACCTTCTTCTCGTCGAATTGCTGTGTACAAAATGAAAAATATACAACTGTGAATCAGTCTTGCGGTCAAACAATAAACAGACAGATGATTCGGGAGATTGTTTTATTTCGTTGAGACTGTTCTACTATTGATTACTCTTCATCGTTTCTAGTATTTTCATGATATCATCTAATTTTTTATTGGTTTTTGCTTCTAACGTGTCAATTCTATCCATAATTCGAACTTCCATTTGTTGCAATTTTGTATTTATCAGAGCTTCAAGCGCCTCACTATTTGTACTAAATTTATTTTCTAACTTCGATGCATTTTTGATGCATGATTTCGTCTCATCCGATTTTTCATTGTTATTGTCGATGAATTTTTCTTTCTGTTGGTCAAGAGCATTCTGAATATTATCATCAGTTACTCTCTTGCTTTGATTAGCTGTTTCATTTTTTCCTTCGTTTCTTTTACGTGCACCCATTGTCATTTTTAATAAATCATTGATGATATCAAAATCAAATAATTGTTCTGGTTCATCTTTCGTTGTAACTTCTTCGAGTATAGTTCGGATGCCATAAAGGAACATTGAAGTGCGGTTGCAATTCTTTATCCTTTTGAACTATTAAGAAAATAAATTATAATTACTGCTATAGCAGAAAGTTACAACTACATCTAACTTTTACCTTTATACTCGCTTCAGTTGTTGGCCGATCGAATGCTATTTCCGCAAAGTAAACAGATGCATCTTCAAATTCATCTATGAGTTCTGCAAAACTTGTCGTTGCGTATTCACCGGCATCACGGAAAATTTCTAATACTGAAGCTTCTGATACGACGCCAATTCGTAATATTTTATAATTATTCTTCATTTTTATTTCAATTGTACATCCATCTTTGTCATCACCATTTGGTTTAATTTCGAGACATCTTTGTTCATCTACTATATCATCCAAAGTCATCCTATTCCATTTGATAAAATATAATCATTGAGATATCGTGAAATTAAAATCAAAAAGTCGCATGCCTCATGTGTACACCCTTTCATCGTTCGAAACGGCAAAAGGATGTATTTAAATTTTTTGTTTTGCTGCAACCTGCAAAATATGAACGATTTGATATTTTTAGATAACCATTGAGAGAACAGTGGCAGTGGATGGAACAGGATAGCAACATTCGATACGTTTACGTAGTTTTTATCAAGAATCCTGTACAAGAACACGATGAGATTCCGTGTGACATAAATGAATGTTAAACGAAGAGGAACAAATTTACTTCTAGGTACATTACTTTAATTTGTTCTTAATATAAAACCGAACCAATTTTCATCTGATACAACATTGGGTGCCGGACTGGATGACATAAACATGATTAACAGATGTCAAATGAAGTTTTACAGAAATTAGAATTCGTGGTATAACATTTTGACTGGAAATCTCAATTGAATTGCGAGTACATTCGGAAAAATTTCGTAATTGAGATTTTGGAGTGGAATTTTCGACGCATACGACTTTTTGAACCTAATTAGACAACAAACTTCTACAAGACCATCCAATTAGTATTATATGATGCTGGAGATCGATCACCATGAAATATTTCTTTCGTATTAGATGAATTCAAATTCTTTGTACCATGTGAACATTCATCAGTATCACATCAACGTTTCAACATTTCCCTCAACAATTGTACTGTTATGTACGAGACATTTTTCTTCACTGTTACATTGTTAAGAGGCCAATCATGATATCAATATTATGCTACTGATATTCTGTATTTAATGCGAGTTCTCCATTTTATATAATCAGTTAAATTGTTGATATCCAATCATCTTCTTACCTATTTAAGAAAATGTTGATATTCCTTTGCTCATATCAAAAATTCCTGCTCAATTTCGATTTTGTCAATATTTCAGTCGCATTCAGACAAAAGGTGAATCTCCAACCGAATACTAATTGGATAGACTACAAAAGAATATAAAAAAATCTTTCGTACTGAAAAATATTACCTCGATGGACAATTGGCTGTAAGTTCACACGATATGACATTTTCAATGTTCTTACTACTTTCAACAGCCAGCCAATTTGATGTTACTTTGAATGAAATTTTATTTGCTATTGGATTGCCATTGAGTGACGAGGTTACACTCGCTCCACTCGTACTCAATACATCCATATTATGTTTTGGAAGTTGAAGTCACTTCAGGAAGATTCAATATCAGTGTTGAATTGTAAAGATTATTGGAAAAGTTAACAATAATATTTGGTCTAATTGAATTTATCCACTATCAGGCGCTCATTTGGCCAGAAAATTAGCACAATGTTATGACAACTACAGCTGATGACAGCTTGTCATGTGCTTTTTCGTGGTGCGAGTAGGAAACTTCAGCCCCTACTTCATTTTATCTGTCAGAGTTGCAATTGACATGTGGGCATAGTGGTCGGCATCTGGCGACTGGTATGTTCACTAATGTCTGATTGTGGGTGGATTTGAAACTGGCGGTAATGCCATCAAGATGATACCTACGATGTTCAAGGTATTTTCAATTGCGAAATAACGTATGCTCATTAATATTCGTAGCAATTTTTAGTAATTTTTAGCATATAATTTTAATATCATTCGTAGAATATTTCGAAGTTTTGTTATAGTACATAATCATTTACAATTATCTAGAACAATGAAGAAATATTGATATCTTTATAGGACAATTTATTTGTTTTACGCAGTATCACCTCCAACAAATAGATAATAATGAATCCAATGTGATAATTATCATCTATTTAATTAACGACTATGTAAGGAATTATGTCATCAACTTTTAATTACATAACTGCGATTGTGTTAATGCTCCGCAGCGATTTTAATAAGCGAGTGGGACTTTCCCACGTCAAGGTCACTGTATGAATCTCATCCATATGAACTCGAAGTGTTCATGCAAAACTAATTGATTGCGTACACTTGTATAGTTATTTTGGTAAAACAATTTCGAATGAAGTTCAGCTGTCGTATTGGCAGGGTTCTTTCAGATAGGTGGGAGCTTGATAAATTTTAAGATATTTTCGCACGTAAAATAACTGTAATGAGTGTGGGAGAGATTGTTTTGTACATTGTGCCATTAGCACACTCCGATTATTTGGGTATTTGTTTATTGAGTCAATTTTATTTTTATAATATTCATACATATGTGAAAAAGT